>OMLP01004162.1:5276-27650 GCA_900302685.1 Spondyliosoma cantharus | reverse complement strand
GTGTTTATTAATTGATTAATGCTTGGTTGTACTCATCAAAAGTATGTTTTCAATGTATTAATCCGTAATGTAATAATTGGTGTTATTTCCTCTTATTGTCACACTTAAATTACTGTTTAATGTGCACTTGTTTCAACCAGAATGGCCGAATTATGTGGATAAAGACTTCAACGCAAAATCACTAGTGTTACCTTGACAAGCTAAAATGAAGGCCTGTTAACTGAAAGAATGTGGTGTCAGCTTCATAAACAACAAAATAGAAACATGTTTAAATGTCTAGTCATTTTAATTGTTCAAATTGGGGTTGGTATTGTAGAAACCAGGAAGAGCAAATTAAATTCTAAAAGTATACAACTGATAAAATCCCACCTCCTCCCGCTCAGGATTGCGACAAGGAGGAACACACACAAGACCTTTCATGTAAAACGAGTGATTTATTGATTGACAAAGATTAAAACAAATAATAAGACAACCAGAAGACAAGGACGGGTGGACGCCGGCTGTAAGTGAAGGGCTGTTGGCCACCAGCTTGTATAGTCTGGCAGCCAGAGCAGGTCATCTGAATCTCACTGATGACCGTACTCTGCCCAGCAGGCTCCAGGAGGGAGAGTCCAGCACAGGGGTCGTCACAGTGTGCATCTGACTCGCTTAGCTTTAGCAATATATCTGTGCCGAGCCTTGTGAAAGATCCTGGTGATGTGCAAAGAGCGCATGGAGAAAATTGTGGACTGGTTATCTGGTTATCAGTTATGTAGATAGTCAAGCAGGTAGGCCATCCAATTCATCTTCTCTGATTTGAGTGAATGGATGGATAGAAGATCAAAGTTCTATGGGCGTGATCAATGCTTGGCTGCACAATATGACCCTCTCTGAATAAATTATTGGTTGAATGATCAAAACTAGACTGTTCCCAACAACTTTCCTCTTTGTTTCTTCTCACAACAGCGAGGGAGGAGAACGTGGCCACTTTCCGTGGCTCAGAGTACTTCTGCTACGATCTCTCCCAGAACCCCATCCAGAGCAGCAGCGACGAGATTACGCTCTCCTTCAAGACGTGGCAGCGCAATGGCCTTATCCTTCACACAGGCAAGTCAGCTGACTACGTCAACCTGGCACTGAAGGACGGCGCTGTCTCCCTCGTTATCAACCTGGGCTCTGGAGCCTTTGAGGCCATTGTGGAGCCAGTCAATGGGAAATTCAATGACAACTCGTGGCATGATGTCAAAGTGACCCGCAACCTCCGGCAGGTAGGGCTGTGTGTGAAAAATGGAATGCTGTGGCTTGTTGTATGGCAATTTAATTATAACATGCTAGCTAGCCAATAGCATTCTGTTAGCCAGCCACAACAGCATGCTAAGCTTGCTGGCTTGCAAAATTTCAGTTATGCAAATATCAATTTCAGTTGCTAACTGCCATTTAGCCAGCAACCTACTTCTTTTGTTGCTAAGTAGGCAGTCTTGTCTCATTACTGACTGCATGTGTTTAGCAGTTTTTACACACTAAAAGAACAGGCTATTGAATTGGATGGTGCATCACAGCTAATTTTAACGCTTCCTCTATTTTGGCCACTTCAGATGACCATTCCCTCAAAGGTCAGCACTGTAAAGATGGTTTGCAGTTGCAAATTGTTATGTCAGTGTTCCCCAAAGTTGAACTGAATTCACTGATTATGGCACTTCCACTCAAATGTGCTGATTTCTCTCCAAAGCACTGTTTTTTATTATAATGCTGTTTACTTTAAACGTGATTTTTCTTTTGGAGTCACACTATTTTCCAGGTCTGATTTTCTGGGTCGGTCATCTTTCACTCTTTGTCCATCTGTCAGAACATTGCTGCACATTTCATAGTGTTAGAAGGCTTCTTCCTTCCTCTCTTTCCATTTTTTCTTCTTTCCACCATATCTGCCTGTGGAAAAACGTTTTATGGGGGGATCAGGGGGATGGGCTCTAGTCCTCGAAGACCTCTGCTGACCACCCAAGACTGATCCCCATTCAGCTGTACAATTTCTCACCAACCTGCATGTCTAGACATGTAAATAGACACTACCTTTTACATCAACCCTTTTTGAGAAGAACTGGATGTTTTTCAGGTTTTGTATATGCAAATTAAAGGTGCGATTTGGTCCACAGATAATCACTAGCAAAATATACAAAGAAACCTAAAATTACGTACTTTAATCAAAATTGTGGTCCTTATAACCACATTAACCAAGACCAACATTATCAGTGGCTACTGGTGGTTACAACAAGTGCAGATTAATACTAAAGGAAACATTAGGCTAGTTTAGCAGCATCTTCCTCGGAAATACACCTGGTGTATTCGCTTACAGTAAAGCCAAAAAAACGCATGTATTTACACAGAACAGCAAGCTTCTCAAAGCAGTAGTCGCTCAGGACCTACAGCTCCACATCTAACAGCTAACTGTTGCTGCTCTTGCTAAGAATCACGCAAATACATCAAACTTTATCTTCTAAAGTTATACATTTAGAATAAGAGAATAAGAGATGGAGTAATAGTATAATTATTTTTATTATTATTTATTTATGGACCAAGGTGCAGTTTTAACAGATGAGTTATAAGTGGGAAGCTCGTTCCACCATTGTAGAGCCATGACAGCAAACAGTCGTACCTTGTTGAGAAGTTGTTGGATATGCATTTTAATCTGCTTTATCCCAATATAAATCCATTTGATATGCCTTGGGGTCTGCTCTGATTCCTTTTGAATACTTACCTCTATTTCCTGATTCAGCTCTTCTTAAAAGGTAGAGAGCGAAGGAATGAAATTAATCATTTTTTTTTACTAACACGTGCACTAACTCCCGCACCTGTCATTATTTGGTTTTCATTTGATTTCATATTCATTTCGTACCCATCTTTCTCCACAGCAAAGAGGCATTGGATTCACTATGGTAAACACACTCCATTGTATGGTAGATATCATTATTATTGTCATTTTTTGGTTTTCTCTGCACATCCCCTCTTCTTCTTTTTCGACTTCTTCATCAAGATGCCATTCCCAAAAACATACAAGAAAATGCGTTTGTGCGGCCCCGCTTTTCTTGTCCTTCTAACATCCACCTGGTTCATCCACTGATGTTGCTTTTCTGCTTAATTTTATTCTCTTTATCTTTCTTAGTCACCCATCCCTTTTTCTTCTTAGGGGTTTAGTAAATCTGCTTCATTTCTTGATCAGTGATGTTTGTGATAATATTGTGGAAACTGCCAGAGATGTTTTACATCTACAAAAGGAGACAGACAGAATCCACTGGAATGCTCCAAAGTTGTGTCCAGCAGTCCGTACTATGTGCATGAACAACTATCATAGTCATAACACAGTTAAAGAACTGTGTCACTCACCACACTGCAGGAAAAAAACTGGATTAACAAAATAAATTAGAGCAAGTCGAGAAAACATGAGGACCAGACATTTATGTCCCTGAATGTTTGTGTATCTTGTGAAACCATTTTTAAAAAGTGAATAACGATAAAGATTAGCAGAGGCCTGGCCTGGTTTTGGCACTAGATGTGTGATACTGAGACATAACAAGGGCTCAGGTATGAGGTTTCAGGGTAGCTCTCAGTTAACTAAGCAAGTGAAAGCTAAGGATTCTCCATCTTTAGCTGAGGCTACTCACCCATTTGTTTCTTTTTGTCTTGGCCTCCGATGGCACACTGCTGGAATAAAACACTGTTAAATAACGGTGCAAAAGTCATGCATTTTCATAATAAGAGAGCTGTATGTCGGCAAGCTTTATATTGAAAGTCTAATAGAGCGTTGCATAGAACATATTATTACTAACTTGACCACAGAGACGCTAACGTTCAAAACTGTTTGAAGCTCAAGGCACTGACCAAAGACCTGAATGTGTTGTCTGCAGTAGGTTTTCACTACATTACATTGTTCCCAGACTGATGTTCCCTGCAATATGGTTCTGCACGCTGCCATTCTGTTTGTCCTGCATGTCTACACTGATTTCCGTGTGGTGTGACACCAGCTCCTTCCTCCTTTCTGTTGGTTTTTGAGTGTTGTCTTGCCTGCTCCTGCATGCTAGTGGTTGTTTTCTCCCTCACTCATTTAGACACAAAATAAGAACCCTAACCCTAAAAATAAAACAGTAAACATGATTTGGAGATATTTATTAGTGCATGTCAGTGTTTCAAGCTAAATTAACCCACTTAACATTTTTGTTTTGACATTTTACTAACCCCTCACAGTTTCAAAACCTTCAGATAGCATCTACTAACTCGCATGAAAAATAAAGAAAGTAATGGGGCTGGCAGATTTTCTTTATATCTGTCTTGTCCGATCCATAACAACGTTAACGTATCACCAGGTGTGAGATATATAATTTACATAGATCTGAGAGAGTTCTAAAACAACACTGTAGGCCACCTTCTATCATTCAAATCCAAGACAAAAACCCCTCACTGTTCACTCCTCATTGTCAGGTGACGATATCAGTAGATGGAATTCTGACCACCACGGGTTACACCCAGGAGGACTACACCATGTTGGGCTCTGATGACTTCTTCTATGTGGGTGGAAGCCCAAGCACCGCTGACCTGCCTGGATCTCCAGTCAGCAACAACTTCATGGGCTGTCTCAAGGAGGTAAACTACACAATTCATTGTCTGTTTGTTTGGGCTGACAATGGTCTTGGCGCGATGACTGATTGCTTATTAGCTCATGCCAATTTTTATTTAGAATGTTTAGATGTGTTCAGATTAAATTTGAATAAATTCCATATTAGGTATAACATTTCCAGCTGATCAGTCATTTTTTTTTGGCCAACTAAGGTGCAAAAGAACTTAAAATCAAGCTGTAAGATATTCCAGCCACTTCCTGTCTGAAGAGCATGGAGCAACATTATCATCCCATGGGTGTCTTGTTTCTGTCCACTCGACAAAAGTGGACGTAGTCAGTCAGATCGGCGTCTCACTAATCACTCCAGAGCTGAAGTTTCATCTTCACCTTCTTTCTCCACCAATAGTTCAGCTTTCCACGTGTATTATTTCACAGGTAAAGAAGATATTTAACAACCTGAAACTTTCTTCAAAAAAACATTTAAATTAATAATATTTGTATTCATATTTTTACTTTTACTGTTAATGCAAATAGACCACCAAAACAAACCCCTGATAAAGTTTAGGGTCAGCGAGTAATCTATGATGTTTTCACTTCGATTCAGCTCTAGATACTGTTGTTATACATGCCAAGAAATTTAAGTGGAGCCTCAACATCACACACACACACGCACACACACACACACAAATATATTGTTCCCTCAAGCTGGTGATGTCATATCTTAGCACTTGACTGGAGCCAGTGTGCACGTACACACACACACACACACACACACAGAGTACATAGCATCATATGGGCTGCGGGGAGAAGGGAGGAAGTGGCGCAGTGGCCATTTAATCCCCCTCTGGCCTACTTCCTACTATGTACCATGCTGGGCAGGTCTGCAATTCCCTGTGCCACCCACTCCTGACACACACACACACACACACATGCACACACACGCACACGCACACACATGCACACACACACACACACACACACACACACACGCAGAGGTTTGAATCCTTTCTTTCCTCATGATGGAACACAGCGATATGAAGGATAAAGGTGGTGTGGCGTAACAAACACGAGACAAACAAATACACGGGCTTGTGCACACATATGCATACATTACATAATTACATACTTGCATTATCATGATTATTTTTTATTTTTAACTCAGTTATAAAAAAACAGCTTAAACTTTCACAGATCCAATCATCACTGCCACTATCATCAAATAATGTAGCATATGAGTGAATCATATTAAAACCTTGATGGTAGAAGTGTTTGTACTGGACCATCATTTATTAATATTATATACTGTATGCGCAATAATGTGTAAATTGTTTTCATATAAAGAAAAACTATTTAGCAGTTTAACTTTGCTTTGAATTGAAGGAGAATTTATTTTTCACACAGTAACTTGAATCAATCATCAATCACTTTTTTCAGCTGCAGACAGTGTTCGTTTTTCATCAGGGGTAAAAACACATTATCTGACAACAGACATTTTTCACACAGCAGGTTATTGCTTTAAAGAGTACTCTGCTAATTATTGGCTTTTGGGTCCAAAGTTACCTTGACATTGACCTTGACTATACCACCTTGATCTGGAATCACTTCAGTCACCTCAGAAATGAACTCATAACTAGTTATGTCCGATAATATCGGCCCTCTGATATTATCGTCCAATATTGACTTAAAAATGTAATAACGGGAATTATCGGTATCAGGTTTTTATAACCAGTGTTTGTTCTGTGGGCTTCAGCATTTCCGAGCCTGCATGAGTAAGTATTTCTCAGACCAGTGCTTACCCGAATTGTACAGTATTGTTTACAGCCACGTTGAGAAGTTAATTTCTGGTGCTGTATCCATTAGCTTCACTACAGATATTTGGTATTGAAGCGTTAACCAGGTTAGCATGTTGAGTTTGACTGCACGATGGCCAGATGAGGACTTTGTGTTGAAAAAGGCTGTACTTCATTCTCTCTAAAAAATAATAAATATGGTAGTGCTATATTGGCACTTTTTTCCATAACTTAAGTTGAAGTTCTCTTATTTTGCTGTGTTTTCATTTGGAAAGCCTTGTTGCATTTATGTATGCACTCAGTGGGGCATCACAATAAGATTAGGCATAATGTGTTAATTCCACAATAGGAGATATGTTATGTTGTTACCTAACAGTTTTGGTGTAAAAAGCCTGCATATCTCAGTATCGGGTTATATCGGTATCAGAAATTAAGAGTTGGACAATATCGGAATATCGGATATCGGCAGAAAAGCCAATATCGAGCATCCCTACTCATAGCCCCAAAAAAGGTATCATTTAATAGCAAAATCATCAAAATCCCCCAATTAGTTGCTGACATTTGCTGCTCTTTGTTCTCGTGGATACAAGTGGGAGCCATCTTGAAAATATGCAAATGTGTAAAATTGCCACCACACTAATGTAATGTTATTATCCAGAAACTAGATGACTAGACGTCCAGAAGATGCCAAACATGCAAAAACTACAATGACTTGTTTTTTATGGGTTCATGTGTTGCAGCTGACTGTATATGATATAAGAAGAATTACTGACATTGATACAATAACATCTGAGAAGAAGGGGCGCAGGTGTGTTTTATCTGTTTACATACATATTATTCTGTCCCACATTGGTCAGTCTAAGTTATGAAACTGGTTAAACGTATTTTGTAGTGCTTTAACATCTGGAAACATACAGTCATACACAGGTATCCATTTATGCGCACTGGTCACAAGTACTTCTCCTACAGTCACACACATTCTGCCTACCTCCTTATCGCAGGGCCACCCACCCACAGATCGGCAGCAACCACCAGCTTCTCCCTCTGTCTGCTGTCCAACACCCTCTCATCCTCCACTCCCCGCCATTAGGGCTAATTTGCCTGTTGCCAATGCTCTTGTCCTCACCATCCACAGAGCGGCATTATGGATAAATGCTTTGTTACCATGGCACCAAGTACTGGTCGCCCTTGGTAGCCCCTGTGGCTGGCCGGCCCATGATTATTATGCCTTTCATAAGCCAGCAATTACAGAGAAAGCCTACATCTCAAAACCTACAAAATACATAATGGCCTACAATAACACATAATTGCTGTAATTGTGATTGTCATTACACCTTCATCAACCACTCGTATGGAGCCTTCTGGCTGTGCCTGCATGCTGTAGCCAAAAAGATACACAAAGGACAACTTCACAAACTGAGCACTGACAGTGAGCATTTGTACCACACATTTGTATTTCTATTTTTTATGTTCTCTCCACTAATTAAAAAAAAAAAAAGTTTCTGAGTTGTTAGTTGTGGCAAAATTAGCTTACAAAAAAACAGGCCAGAAGCAGTTTGATTTTAGTGTAGGGAAGTCTGATATTTGAATCATTCCCCATGTAGTACTTAGTGATATTTAGCCAAATACATTTACTCAACCTGTGAGCTCTTCATAATAAGGCTTAATGCTCACTGCTCAAATATGCTGGCACATCTTGGGTGGAGGATTCATTATGTCCTCTGTGAAACAAGACAGCACCTTTAAGAGACCTTGTTGTTGTTGTTTTTTTTAGCATTCTTTATGTATTTTATGAAATTTAATTGAAATTAAATACTTATCAGCTGTACATGGCCTCCTGCTTGAGGATGACACTGTTGTACCCACAGGTCAAATGTGAGCTGATTGTTCTAAGTGTCAACTGAAGGTCTCACTTATAGCCAAAATCAAAAATGCTAATTCTGTTGTAGAACAATTAATACATGTATAAAATGATCCTATTCCCTTAGCAAGTGTCCAAATCACACTCTGGAACGGGAACATACTGTATTACTAATACGCCCCTGAGCACTGTACACATACACCTATGTCACCTAACTTTCCTCAGATCAGTGTATAATGACGAAAAAGGATAAAGGCAGGTTTCCGCAACACAGCTCAACAGTTGTAGCCCCCTGCTGGAGCCACCTGGTAACTATTACAAAAGTACTATTCTATAATTGCTGCAATTGACTGGAACCATTATAACCATAAACTACGATGTAACATTCAAAGGCTCATACATCAGAATGAGGCCATCGAATGTTGCTGCTTGATCTGAGTTGCTGATAATACAAAATATTCCACCCATGACACTAACGGCAGATTAGCGCCAATTAAAACACATTCCTCGCCAAAAGAACAACATAATGTTACATAACCTCGTTACATAGTCCTATTTACAATATGGGGCAGTGGTGCACTTGCTCCTCTTGTGGTTAAAATGAGTATTACAGACACAAACGCTTCGCAAAATGAGCCTTCATTTTTGTTTCTCCTGAAAAAAAAAACTGTTTCATATATGAAGTTGTTTTTTCTTCTGAAAAGAAAACAAAATTTGCTCGATTTCACGTCTGAACCGCTATTGTTATTTTTGACAAAAAAAAAGTATTTCATTGTAAACCAATGCCTCAGACTTTTGGATCCAGAAAAGTGGCTTTGTTTGTGAATATGTATTCCTATTTTTCTTCACCTTGTGACACGGTTTTGCATTTTCTTCGGTCTTACAGTAATAAAGTTATTGCTGAATCTACACTACCAGTGGCCTATTAAAGGTTTTACCCAAAATATAGGGCCTCACTGCACACACGTACACACACACAGACGCAGACACACAGACACACAGACGCAGACACACAGACACACAGACACACAGACAGACACACAGACACACAGACACACACATACATATCATTCACTGACATGCCTTTATACCTCACGCAATTATAGCTTATCCTTATCTGATTAATCAAATCAGTGTATAAATGCAGCATCAGCCTCAGTCAGAAGTCATATTGTGTTTTCTGCCAGGGGAATGATGCCATCATGTGGGCAAGACCACACACTGCAAAATCTCCGAGCTTGCAAATGCTCTGCTGAGTGTCTCAAGGCAATTCAATGTGACTGACAATACAAACATTTGGTGTTGCAAAATAGTTGCATATAAACTAAACTTCATCAGAAGAAATATCAACATGCAGTGTGCAGATCACCATACTGAGTATGCTCATGTATGGACTCTGTATATTACTGGCATTTAATGAGTTTTCTTCAAACAAAAGAAAATTACATAATCTGAACTCGATGACTAACCTCAACTGGGATGCATTTATTCTCCAAGCAAGATGATTTGAATTGAGCCATTGGTCTTTTTCTGCATTATCGCCACCAGGACAAACTATAGATTGTAGAGTGCTACAAGGGTGACATACAGTATATTTGTAGTCTAACCCAAACATTAGCATCACCCTGGTGCCCTTGACAAAGAGCTTACACCACTTTTATCATTTTAGCATAAAAGAAATCTTCATAAGTACAACACTACAATTTTAAACAAACTACATTGCAGTCCAATGACCCAACGTCACCACCACTAATCGTCTTACTACAGTACGCACTTTAATGTAAATGGATCAATCTACAAGCTTTAGACACATGTTAGCAAACATATTTCATGACACGTAAAGGCTCCTAATATATATTTTCTCTCTATTTCGACTTTTTCTATGAGTTCCATTATATTTTATAATGACGATATTTATGTAGTTTGTACTTTTGTTATAGTTTAACATATTGCCCTCTTCTTATGCAAGTGCCAAAATGCTGACTTTTTTCCAGGTTTTAGGATTCTTGTGGCACTATAGCTGCTCTACTTGAAATAGTTAGAATACAAATGTTATTTTTCCTATTCCAGTGCTTCAGTATTGTGTGGGACTGCATCTGTTTGATATTGTCTCGTGGAAATTCCGAGTGGATGGTAACATTAAAATCTAGCAGCTATATTGGCTGACAATCTAAAAAGGTAATTTCAAGCCTGAGTCATATTGTGTTACATTGCCCATTCTCACACACTGATAAGAGTGTGTGTGTAATGTTGTGTACTGAGCAGGCCTGGTTGAGGAGATAATGCAGTGATGGATTTCTATCATCTCGCTATTGTTAAACATTTTCAATTGCGTTCTGTGGCTTAAACTCTCACTCACTCACACACCAACATGTTCATCCTCACTCAATTCAGGACATCTATATGTATGTATGCATACTTTGTGTGTGTGTTGATGTGGACTGTGTGTCGGGTATCCCTCGGCCTGCTATCACTCTCTGATAGCCTCTCTGCTAATGCTTCATTCTCATGTTAACCTGCAGCCTGCGTCTGCAGCGTGCTGATAAAGCTCCCTTTGCATCTTGAAAGGCCCTTTTGCTATTATTGTTCAAAGGTGGCAGGGACCTGAAAGTGACTTGTCAAATTGTCAGCTACACACTCTGTTCCCACCTCCGCCTCCCTGCCATACCCCCTCCCTCATCCAGTCTAAAGTCACATTTTGTGTGATTTATGCTCTCTTTTATCAGCAAACATGTAGCAGTAGGAAAAGTGTACAGTCGCCAGATCTATTGTGTGTGTGTGTGTGTGTGTGTGTGTGCGAGTGTGTGTGTATCTCATTAAAGGGACCATTGTGTTTTCAGTAACAATACTGAATTATTAAAATCTTTGCCAAGTAATAAAAAACACAACAAAAATCTCATCAAACTGTTTCGTTCAGTTCTGTTTCAATTATGACAAAACGCTAGCACGGCCATCCATATTTTGATTTCCATAATGACTTGGGAGAGTCTTTCGACCAGTCAGAGGTTTGACTCGTCCACCAATAAGAGGCTGATCCTATAGACTATTCATGCGTGTTTGTGTATGCCAGCACACACGAACGGTGCTGTGGATGAAGAACCTCTAACCGGGACCAAAACGGAGACGATCAGCTTCAAGATTTATTCTCCCTTCTTTGCTGTCGATGAGTCTGAAGAGGCTGTCATTTTAATTTAGGCTTTTATTTTGGAGAAAAGAGTGGTGGGGCTTCTCAAGAGGCTCAGAATATTTATGTTCAGTCAGAGAAGGAGAAGGAACGGCTGCTTCATGTAGAGAGGTGGGGGAGTGAGATAGATGGAGGGAGGGAGAGGAGGATGGATGTAACACAAAGAGACGGAAAGGCAACAAAGAAAGAGAGTGAGAGCAGAGAAGAGGAAAAGACAATTTTCCATCCAATCCCCAAGCACCTTAAGGGATGAGTTGATTTACTGTCAAATCTGCTGGTGGATTATCGATAATCTCAGCCAGGCCCCTCAATCTACCCACTCAGCCATCGCAGCACTCTCAGATAGAACCCTGGGCATGGAGCGGGAGCAGAAATATTAATATAAAAGAGGGTGAAATGGAGGAGAGGGTGTGTTTGTTTTGTGTATGTATGTGCCCAAAATATAGCCAGACAGAGGGTGTTTTTCTGCCCAGAGAATTAAAGAAAAAAAAAAGACCTTCAATTTTCCACTTGAGTAGATTTCAATTTACACACACATCCCCCTCCATGACTCCATCCTCCTAACGTTATTGATAGCATTTAGGGCTGTTGTGATAAAAGATTGGCCACTTAGTGTTTTTCATTCGTTTGTTTTCCATCATTGGCAGGACACCCACTCATACAGGAAACTGTGTCTGTTACAAAGCAGCTTTATGGCGAGGGATGCAAACTGTGTGTCTGAGTAAGATGCAACAAATGTATTAACATAATTATGTGTTAATAAGTGTTAATAATAATGAGGACATTTATACATTCTCAGAATATAAACTGAGAACAGTGCCATGTTAGGGTAAAAAAAACCCTCTATTATTATTTACTATCCTTGCGTAAGACTTTAAAAAAAATAATATATATTACTATATTGAATAGTGCAGCCGGAGTCAATCAAAATTCACATCCACAGTTTTGCATTGAATTCTAAATCTTGAAAACACTGATTATTTTTCTCATTTCCTTGTTTCATGAGAAATAAAACAAATAACAAAAATCAAGAGAAAAAAAACAATAATGCAGCTTGATGAATATATCAATGAATCAATGTAAATTAAGCTTACCTTATTGTAAAGGGTTTCCATTGGTACTTGCTTAAATGACAAGAGTAAGTATGGTCTATTCATCTTTGACAGTACCTAAAAAGAAGAATAACTTTAATGTCATCCTTTTACAGGTGGTGTATAAGAACAATGACATCCGTCTTGAGTTGTCCCGTCTGGCTCGAATTGTGGATCCTAAGATGAAAATCCAGGGTGAGGTTTCCTACAAGTGTGAGAATGTGGCCACCCTGGACCCTATTTCTTTCGAGACTCCTGAGGCCTACATCAGCCTCCCCAAGTGGAACACAAAACGGATGGGATCCATCTCTTTCGATTTCCGCACAACAGAGCCCAACGGCCTCATTCTCTTCACCCATGGCAAACCCCAGGAGCGCAAAGATGCTGCCCGCAGCCAGAAGAACACCAAGGTCAGTCCGTAGTCTCCAAGATCGCTTGCTACTTTCAAGTCTGCTTCAAGAAATTCCATTCTTATGATATCTGCAAAAATTAGGTTGAAGTAAACTGGATTTATGTAGCATTTTGAATAAGAAGTACTTCATCAGTGGAAAGATGGCTGTTGCATAAAACTGGGCTGTCTATGCAGTAGAACAGAGAACCAGAGAAAACAGAGAGAGAAAAGGCTGTGGTATTCACGTACTGCAACACACCGGACCAATAACTCTCCCGTTGATGGTTACTATGGGTTGGGCAGTGCTTGGTTTTGTTTGCTATTACATCTGAACAGTAAGCTTCATATATTTCTGAAAACAAATTTGAGACATAGTCAGTAGACAGGACTGTGGTTCATGTTTGATCAACGTCTTCTTGTTTTGCAGTTTGGTCAGAGTTTGTACTGTACAGAAACAATATGGAAGCCACTTCCACTTAAAAATATTTCTCAGTTGCAGCTAAGTAGTATGCTAAAATATGTTTCTTAAAATATTCTGGACAAGAAATAGCAATGTAGTAACAGAATCTTTGTTCATAGTTTATAAGCATTGCCTAGTTTAGGTAGTTGGATCGGGGTTTGGTGATGCAGTCTTATTGTAGTGATACAAAGCTGGTTGAAAATCGGCAAAGTTTCCCTTTAATTGCAGAGACGTAAATTGTTTAATAATTGACTGACTTTGGAATGTTTTAAAGAATTTACGGAATGCGTTTTCTCTAACAATGTATATGTGCATGTAACATGTATAACTGAACTATGTTGTGTATTCGTCACACATCAAGCCTTTTCTGCTATTGACAATCACGACACAATACAATGCAATTTTACTGCAAATCAAATAATAATCAAAAAATTCAGAAAATTCTGTTGATGTGTTGTTTTGCTCTTGTCCAGGTGGATTTCTTTGCAGTGGAGCTGCTGGACGGCAGCTTGTACCTGCTGTTGGATATGGGCTCAGGGACTATAAAAGTGAAGGCAACCCAGACGAAGGTCAATGATGGTGCCTGGTATCACGTGGACATTCAAAGAGATGGACGCTCAGGTCAGTTGTGTTGGTGAAGTGAAGTGTTCTAATGGAATTAGATAAATTAACCAGAAGCTTTAAAAGCAGTGATAACAGCCATAATGGTTTCTATGGAGGGTTAGAATGTTATGAATAAATTAAATTAACGATAATATAACAAAAGTGTAATCAAGTACAAGCTCTTACTTAATAAATGAATAAATCAGATAGACCAAAAGCTTTCTTATCTTTTGATCATGCTGAACAATAGAGCATTGCTTTCACCATTGTGTGTCCACCAGTATGATTTATCCCTGGCATCACCATTCTGTCTTATATCCGTGCAGCCCTTTATCTGATATCTACTCCCTCCATCCCCACCACAGGCACCATCTCTGTAAATAGCAGAAGGACCCCATTCACAGCCAGCGGTGAGAGCGAGATTCTGGACCTGGAGGGTGACATGTACTTGGGGGGTCTTCCCACCGACCGCACCAACCTCATCCTGCCTACAGAGCTCTGGACAGCCATGCTCAACTACGGCTATGTGGGCTGTATCCGAGACCTTTTCATCGATGGTCGGAGCAAGGACATCCGTCAGATTGCTGAGGCACAAAATGGCGCTGGCATTAAACCCTCATGCAACAAGCAACCTGGCAAGCAGTGTGAAAGCTACCCATGCAAGAACCGAGGTGTCTGCAAAGAAGGCTGGAATCGATTCATATGTGACTGCACTGGGACTGGCTACTGGTCACGTACCTGTGAGAGAGGTAAATGTGTGTGCTTGGATGTGCTCATGCTTTGTTCTCTTGCATAAACCTTAGAACATACTGACCTTAGAACACACTGTTCCTAAGGCAGAGGCACAAATGTTTAAGAATAAAGACGCAACAGAAGCCTGGAGCAGCACTACAATAGTGCAGGATGTGATTGCAGACTTTGTACAAATAGATTCAGGTAGTACTAGACTGATTCCAACTGTGTCCTTCAAAGCAATGGCTTCCTTCCTGAAGGACAAAGTTCACTAGACTGAACCTGTGTCTTCTCCCAAAAGTTCATCATCATAGTGTTTTGAAGATGGCCAACATGTGGAAGACTTGATGCAAATGTTGATTCTGGTCAAACCTAGTTGAGTAGCTATTCTCTCTGCTTCTATGAATGAGTAGGGCTTGAAATGAGACATTAGTGGCCTATCTATAACTGATGTATTTAGTCAGCAGCTCATACAGGCAGGAGGTAGGAGGTAGGTATAAAATGTTGATGGGGAATGAATTTGATAGAGTCAAAAGTATGAGTGTTGATGAAGAAAAGGATTATAAGTAGAATAAGTTGGATCAAATTCGAAGCACCTCAGGAAACGTAAAAAATAACATGGTTTCTAGGGTTAGGGCCCAGATGCACCGGGATTTCGAAAAGCTACACTGAACACAGCTAAGACTACAGCCGACGGCCAACGAGCTAGTAAGTTCTGCATCTGTGCTAGAGGTGCTGACTCTCCAAACCACCAGGTAGCGGGAGTTTGTTTTAGTCATTAAAAATGGGTAACAGGGTGGTGGATATACAAAGTGTTGTGATGATAGAGCAGCTTTTTTTTTATAGTATGAGTAGGTATAGTCACCTCTAATCATAAATATGTTTTTCCCTTTCTTTTTTGGCTTCTCTTTTAATGCATTGACTCGCTTACCTGAACAGCCAATCAGAGTGTTTTCCAGGTTCCACTGCCGATCATATGCTCAACTGGCCAAAAAGTAACTGGCAAAGGCTTCTGGCATCTCAGATTGTTTATTTGCGATTCAAACAGATCTGTTTAAGTTCATCGATAGCTATTAGTAGTAGGATCAAGAATAGGGACTTCATATTCCTGTGCCAAAGCCCCATTCAGAAGATTCGGCAACAAATGTTGATGAGATCTATGCAGCAATGCAGACTGTTGTTAGGAAACACAACTTGGCAAACAGTAACTGATATCACTGATATATCAGACTCCATAATGAAGTGAAAACAGGATAGCATTTCAGTCTGATAATCTAACCAGCAGTGGATACTGATATGGCCAAATCTGGCCGACATATCGAATTTAATTAGGGCAGTGATGGTCTTTTAGCTTGCTTCAATCCCCTGAACCAGAAGGATAAATCTGGGTGGGGGAGGTGAAAGGTCCTTATTACTACTGTTAAGGTGTCCTTGAGCAAAGCCCTTATACCAACTGCTCCAGTAGAGCAGTCAGTGGCCTGCAGACTCGACAGTGCTTGAATTTAGCATATTCCAAGTGTAAATGTGTAACAATAAGGCGTTCCTGAAACAGAGAGAATTGCTCTCAGTGAATCAGCAACACAACCAAAAACAAGTTTAACAACCTCACCATGTTGTTCCCAGGTGGCTACACATCTATCCTGACATCTGTCCTCAGCTCCTGAGTCTCTTCACACAAACTGTGTTTGAATGCGGTGTCACGGGGACCAATTATCTGTCTCAAACTGAGTGAATGGTTAAGCACATGAATGACCGTTTTGCACAAACCAGACAGAAAGACAGACAGACAGACAGACAGACAGACAGACAAGAAAGCAAGAAAAATAAATAATGCTAATTTTGAGTGTCCAGGTTTAGTTCAAAGATAGTTCTATTATCACTTTGATTATCACTTTGACCATGAAGGGTTTCCTCTCATCTACTTACAGAAAAAAAGGACTAAAAAGTGGAAAGAAGAGAACAGTGAGTTAGTGGAAGGGAACAAGATAAAATAGAGGAGGGAAGGGATAAGAGCGAGCTTGTTGATTTTACAGCCAGTGCTCGTCATGTCCTTATTTGTGAGTTGTCCAAATCCATTATCTACTACTGCCAGCAAGGTAGCCGAGAGGACACACACGCCGACTCACACACACACACACACACACACACACAGGTATACACCTTATTGTCTCTGGCAGTGTTTCCTGGTCGATATAGTTAGTGTACAGTAGTAGCCTGGACTGCTGTGTAACTGTCCAGTTGGGTAAGTTATGGTACATTATAAATTAAATGCAGTTGTTCTCAACCATAACAGGGTGAGGCGGGCATGACTAATATGTGCTTGCACACAGTTTTTAAAAGTATGCCCCCTATTCTTGAATGCAAACTGAGTTAAGAAATGTTTGAATCTAACATTCGGTGATCGGTGGCTATTAATCAGATAGCACAGCGTCATGACATACTGCTGTTTATTGTGATGTGCCAGTGGCCTTTTTCAGTTGATGGCACCACAGGTGATATAATGTAGATTGGTATTCCTAGAACATTGGTGTAGAGGGTGTGGGTATAATGGCACAATTCCCACTAGTCTCACATGGCCAGTTGTCATCATAGTATGGAGGAAAAAATGCTCTGGCTTGTTTGTATTTCTTTTAACCAATCACAACTGTCTTGTGTGGCATTGAACCTGGGATCATTTGATGTTGTCCCTGCAAAGTAGTGTTGGAAAGAACTTGTTTTACACATGGGGAGTTGAGCCTCATGCACATGCCTTATATAGTCGATGTTAATAGAAATCAAGTACAATGTTATATTGTATATTTTTGACTGCATGGTGCATGATTGATGCAGTACTAGAAATCTATTGCATTAGGATTGTAGCTTAAAGTTTTGAGACACTGTGATGGACTGGTGGTGCAGGGAAAGTCCAGGTTCCACTGCCACACCACCCATCTGCCAGAGAACATTCCACTGGCCTTCCGACCAATTTTCTGTCGTGGTGTTTTGACAGTTTAATAAAGACTGATCAGAGCTGAAAAATGGATAACACATCCCCAATCCCCCCAGATTACCCCTGCAGCTTTTTTTTTTTTTTTTTTTTTTTAGCATATCAAATTACTGCTCTCTGATCGTATCTCTGTATCTATAGCCATTTTTTTTTTTTCTTCCTCCATCCAGTGTGCTGCTGGATAATAATTTCCCCAGAAACTAATTTTTACTTTTGAAAGGAAAAGTTGTAGGGCATCAGTGGGTCAATCAGATATGGGGTGTATATTTCACCTTGAATTATTTCTCAAGGGATATTTTATTGAAATATTGCAATATAATTATCAGGAGCCAAAGCGAGTCAGGACTCTGTAATCTTTTTCATTAACACTATTATTGGTCTTTATATATTTAGATATGTGTGAACATTGCACTTTATATTTTGCATAAGTGCTATATTGTATGCAACTGGACTGGTTTTCAGTTTTCCAGTTGCCTACGATATAGCACTTAGAATTACCACAACCTGGATGACTGAGAACCTTCATCATCATTATCGACTGGTCTTAGAGCGACACAGCTGTACTCATTGGCTGATGCTGTAGTGGGAAAGCAGCTGTGACACTTCAAGGTGTAGCCAAAAAATACTCACTACCTGCATAGACGTGTTTTTGTGCATGTGTGACATAGCAGCCATTTTGCCTTGATGCCAGCAGTAGCCAGTAGATGATTACTGCTTTGCATGGCATTACTTACTATTTGTCTTAGGCTCTGACTTCAACTAATTTGTCTGGCAAAATAAAGTGCCACGTAGTAAAACATCCATAGTTAAGTAATGGAGTTGAGAATATATTGGGGCTTACATAAATATATCATGCCTCTTACTCTTGGCATGGGCATAGACACCTGTTGGTCTATTTACCATTGATTTACAGAGGACAGAAGGGCCTGCCTATAAATAATGCCACCTCTGGCTCACACAGCAGAGGAGTTCAGAAACAACTAGAGTTCCTAGTAGTTTTCATAACTACTACTCTGCAGTAACATGGGACTGTAGATCAATAACACAGATACAAGTCATAAAGCCATATGTTTCATGATTATGATGTAAGGACTGAATACTTAACACATACAGTATATTCGGAAACAGGCATCGATTTTCACTACAGTCTTAAGGACTTTCATTTAAATTTCATTGACTGCTGTTTACTGAGTGCATTTAATTGGTCACCTATCAATGACTGATTAATTTTAATTGTGTCCAGGAAACATGCTTTAACCTTTCACTGCTTTGATATTAGTAATGCTGTTATTTCCCTTGTCCCTGACACTGCAATGTCCAATCACTAACGTTTTTTGTGATGCAGTTCTAACATTTACCATTCTCATCAGGTCAGGTGTCCCAATAACAAAAAGGTTCCACAGTGGTGTTTCGATCTGACTAAAGGCAAGCAAGAAAAATAGTGGCCTGTCCTAAATAAAGGCTGGGGAAAACACACCGATGGAGTGAAATAACCCACATTAAAAATGGCTCAAATGACAAAAATCATCATGAGGCATATTTCCACAGCACATGTTACATCATCGAAACAATCCATGTCATGCTCACCGTGCTGTTGATCTAAGTTTCTAACCTTTTAACAGAAATACTAATCATTTACCAATTCAATACTTCATTTCTTTTAAATGGTAGTATATTTTTTGTTATGCTCTAAAAGTATATGGGTCTCAGAAACCATACAAGCTACAGTTCTCAAACTCAGTAGATCACAAAACATATCCACAACTGAGACAAAGAAATATACTAATTGGCGAAATGGTGGCACTATAACAATGAAGTTTAGATTCTGACCTTAACTTGTGAACTGTTTTCCTGGATTCTATGTTTGCCAGCCTTATTTCCTTAGGCTAGGGAATTAAGCTTTGGAGCTCTGGTGGCAATAGGTCAGTCACCTGTTGTCAGCAGCCTTGACCTAGGTACATCTAGCAGGGGTAGGTGAGATTATTTGAGGTTGTAATTTGGAGCATAGGGAATCAATAGTTCTGTAATGTAACTGGGGGCCAAACTATGTTGTGTGATTGACACTATGTGAATTGAATATACCTTTCTAAGTACAAAACGGACAGAGCAGTTTAAATTTTATTCATGTTACTTAGTGGGAAGTAACAGGATTTTATGAGATTATTGACATGTGGTTCAAAGTTCAGTTTTCAATTTGCTGGCCAGGTGTTAGGGCCAAAGATTGTTACTTTTGTCTCATTTGAGTTTAGTTGTAAAAAGTTGAACATCATCCATTTGTTATTGGCAGTTATGCACTCCATTAAACTACTCAAACAGCTAGTATTGTCAGGCTTAAAGGACGGGTAGATTTGTGTGTCATCCACATAGCAATAATAACAGACCCCTTTGAATAGACTAATAACATTTCATAATGGGAGCATATAAAGGGAAAACAAAGTCTGGCCAAGGCTAGATCCCTGGAGCAAACCGCACATCAGTTGGGCTGAGGATGAAAAAAAAATGATCAACTACAACACTTGCTTCACCCATTCATACACTGCAAGGTGCCAATTTGGGGTTCAGTATCAACGTACTTCAACGTACAGCTGGGGGAGCCAGAGATTTGAACCAGCAACATTCAGATTACCGGACGACTTGCTCTACCACCTGAGCTACAGCCGCCCTGAGCATAGACCCCAAGTTTGAGAAAGATTATTACTGAACGCATTCCAGTTTTGCTCATTTTTAATTTATATTACATTGAATTATTTCCACTGAATAAACATGTGTGTTAATAAACCTACTTTTGCTGACTATGAGGTCATATAGCTGGTCAAGGTATCAGTAGTCTCTTCACTTTTACTAACACCATATTAATACTAATTTTTTGAGCTATGGGTGTCAATAGACTTTAGAGAATTCTACATCGCAAAAATAAAGACAAAGAAACAGTTGAATTGAATAGGTTACATATGCAGTATCTTCACACCAAACAAAATGCATTAAGGTCTTCTCCTGCGTGGTATTAATGTGGCAAGGTCAGCCAGTTAAAAGTGTATCAATCCTTTGGACACACTCTACTAATACACACAGACACACACCGATACACACTCACCCTTCTACACATAGTTACATCCAAGAAATATGACATGTCAGAATTAATCTGACAGCCCAGTCCAGGGCTGTAATGAGAATTTAAATTGTGTATATTTCACCGTGCTTTAATCTGACATCTTGTCAGTTACACATCAGTCCCAGGCATCCCTGCGACATAACACGGGCATTTATTTCATGTGCAGTTGAGCATGGACCAAGACACAAGTACAGCATGAGAACACACAAGTGAACAAAAAAAATCCCTATTCATATGACATATGTACGGTGCATTAGGTCATGCATGAACAAAATATCCTGTTGTACCAATAAGATCCATATTATGCATGCATGTCACTATGTTGTTGGAGCAACATTTACTATTCATTTATATGCTTCTCTACTACTTATCCTTACTTAATACACAAATCTGTGGATAAATGAAGATAACCCTGTTCTGTACTCTTTGTTCTGTACTAACTTTTTTAGTTTCACCGTAGATTGTTATACGATGACATTTTCACTGCTGTAGCACAAAAACACGGGATGGTCCCCAGCAGGATCTGTTGCATATTGTTATTTGATTTACCAACTCCATGAGCAGTCACAACCACTTGTAGGATGCATGGATAGGATACATATATGGATGCCCATGAATAACAGAGAAAATTACCTCAAAATATAGAAATGAATAATCGTTTTACAAAGTGATGATCAAAAGTGTCGATGACACCTACAGTATGTCCTGAGCCCTCATAGGGAGGGCATGTGATACCCATGGACTCATTGTCTGCTCCCTAAACAACATTGTTTTTTTGTTAAAGAAGACCACAATTTTTTAAACTAATGTTAAGTATGTATTCAGTCTTTTAAAGGGATACTACGCAGAAACCACTGAAAAAAATTCTGTGGCTGCATCTTACATCTGTGTGTGTATATGTATGAAACAGCGGTAGTTTCCAATTGTGAACTAAGCCTAAAAAAGGTGAAGGCTTGACTATATGTTAAAAACAGTTAAAAACTTGAGAAGGTAATATCTGAAGAAATTGTGTGGATGCTGGATGTTGAAAAGCTGACGAATTACTGGCTTTAATTTCTATGAAGACGCAGCTGAAGGAGTATGAATAGTTAGAAGTGTGGGAAAAGGATGAAAGATGAAAATATAGTGTAAGCAATGAAAGGGGTTCAAATGAGAGTCATAGTGTACAGCTTTAAACGAGATGAAGTGGGTGGAGAATAACAAACTGCATTGCTTCCTGTACAGCTGGGAGCTAAACTGCATTGCTGGCTTAATTTTGTATGAAGGAGCAGCTGAATGAGCATAAACAGTCGGAAAAAGTTGGAAAGGGATAAAGAGAGCAAAATGTAGTATAAGGTATGAAAGATGATGAAATAGGAGTCGTAGCATGAGGATTTGAATGAGGTTAAGTGCAAAACTGGTGAGAGTACAAAGACAGAGGCATTTGCAGAGTTTTAATTTCCTCAGTACTCATGTAGCCTGTTGAAAACTCTGTATAACTTTGGGGGCCTTTATCCTGAAATCCAGGATTAAGAGGATAACCCCCCCCCCCAACACACACACACACACACACACACACACACACACACACCACCACCAT
>OMLP01004153.1:15135-38807 GCA_900302685.1 Spondyliosoma cantharus | reverse complement strand
TATATAGAATATCAGCTGTTGTAGAACAGTAGAAAAAGGACTGATGAAAAAAGCCAATATATATATATATATATATGTCTATATCTATCTATATATATATGTCTATATCTATCTATATATATATATGTCTATATCTATCTATATATATGTCTATATCTATCTATCTATATATCTATCTATCTATCTATGATATGTTGTTTTTTCTTTGATAATTTTATTGACTTAAAAATGCTCCTATGGCAAAATTAATAGTTTATTATGCACAACTAGCATAAAATAAATGCAAACATGGAAAAATGCTAAATATTCTAATTTGCAGTTTGTGTTGAAACTTTTAAAAAGGACACTAATTCAACTGTCATAATTTTAATCATATTCTTTTTTATTTAGTCTATGCAGAGATATATATGTATATATGTGTGTGTGTGTGTGTATATATATATACATATATATATATATTCTTACCCAAGTGTGTACAGTTCATTCATCACTTCTGTACTCTGTCACTTTTGACATTTAGATCACGCATGACCTCTGACATTTAATTCTTGCCTTTATATTTGTCCTGTCAGGAGCAGTACTTTCTGCCCAGTAAGAATCAAATTGGCCGGGTCAGTCGCAACTGTCACACCTCCACCATCTTCACTCCAAATGGCAAAGAAAATGCTCAGAGAATGGCGGTGAACTAACCTTTATAAAAGCTGCTTTCTTTCATTGGCATTCATTGTCCACATCATATTTACAATAAGAATGTTCTCTTATCATTTCCCTTCCCTTGTACAACACAGGACTAGATGTATGTTTAACACATTTCAGTTCACAGTATATTGTTCATATTTTTACATTTGTCAATGTTTACCTGTATTATTTATGCTACTTCATATTTGTAGTTTTTTCTGGTGTCCCTTACTTATGTTTTTGCATCATCCCAAACATACAATCACTTTTACTGATGCAAATTGCATCCTAGCTATACACAACTGTCATTACTTAAAAGATGTGAGTTGACATTTAATTACCTAATGGGTTCCTGTTATCACTATAGAGAGAGGAGCTGACGGAGGTGATTCTGAAGCTCCTGGTGGCATGGCGGGATCCTCTGTGGCATTTCCACCAAAGCATTGCTCACCACCATGACTTCAACAACTTCAGCGCCAATAAAGCTCTTGAGATGAGTGACATGGTGCATGAGTTACGTAAAGGTGTAGAGAAAGTGGCTGAGAAGGTACTGTATGTCTTCTATAAATTCCAAAGTGAAATGTGTGGGTAGTAGTTTACATGAGCTCTGTAGCACCAAGTTATAGTACGTGATATAACATGTACTTTGTAAGTTGTATTGGGACTAAAGAGTTTAAGAGTCAAAATTACAACATGGTGTTGCATTGTACCTCAAATAAAATTGTCATAAAAGTAAGGCAAAGTGTCGTAGATGTTTGGCGCTCTGGTGTAATGTGGTTTCCAGGAATGTAGTTTCTTGTAATCTTACTAAATGAGTATGAAACACAATTGACAAAGTCATTACATCACACCAAACTACACCGTTCACCCTCAGATGATAATGACCTCCAGTTGTTTTTGGTGGCCTGTTTTAATTTTAGTTTTAGTCTAGTCTTTGTGTCAAACTGTCATTTTAGTTTTTATTAGTTTTAGTCACGTTTATGCTCTTCTTAGTCTAGTCAAGTTTCAGTCGACTAAAAGTCTGAGCATTTTAGTCGTATTTTAGTCAGAATTATTCATGCCTATTTTCGTCTAGTTTTAGTCGACGAAAACTGATGACATTTTAGTCTAGTTTTAGTCAATGAAAATTGTACTTTAGTCTCTCTTTAGTAATGCAATTTCTATCTGTGTGCTTGTCTTGCATTTACTATGTTGTACCCTCCTCCCCTCTCACCTATAGGCCTATGTCATTTGGTAACAGCAGCACACACACACATTATTCATTATTCTTTTTTCTATTTATTTTCTTTTTGTTTTTTATGTTTTATGTATTCCTTGTTTTGTTTCACACACGCACACGCACGCGCACACGCACGCGCACACTCTATTATGATCATGGAGAAGCATCCGTCCTCCTGTCTGTCCTCCCGACCATCCTACCGACCGTGTTACCGACTCCTCGTCACATTTCTGCCCTAAAAACAGCGTCTGTCACCGGAAAAAAACTAACTCACTGAGTGTTTGTGATGAAAATAAATCACTGTGATCGTCAGCCCTCCGTCCCCGCGAGTGAGTCAGACAGCGTCCACTTTACTGATGTCGATTATGTAGTTGTGTAATTTAGAGCGAAAAACGTAACTTCATCACTTTCCAGGATTTTTGGTGGGTCAGGATCTAAATCACAACACATTATAACATCATCCATATGATTATAAACTGTTGGGTTTAGATTGACAACCTGGGAAACACCGAACCTCGGCTGGCCGGCCATCGGTCGCTTTCTTTGTGTCAGACTTAAATTTGTGTCTTGAGTTGTTGTTAACTAACCGCAGTTGCATCTTCTAAATAATGCCGCACGAATGAGTACGTCTGCGCAGTGCGACCTGATGCAGCCCCTGAGTTGAGACTCAGGAAACAGAAATATTGCAAAATAATAATAATAGCGAGACAAAATAACATAACATTTCGTCTCGTCTCGTTTGGTCAACGAAAATTAAGAGATATTTTAGCAGAGTTTTTATTTTGTAAACCACATTTAGTCCCGTTTTTATTTGTCAACAATATTGCATTATATATTTGATTATAGTTTTCGTCACATGACCACCATTTACGTTGCGTCTCGTCTCGTTTCCGCCACGTGACAAAGGTTCGTTGACGACGATATTTAGTCATAATTTTCGTTGACGAAAGCAACACTAATGTCATGTATGTATGAAGTGTATGAACTTGTTTGGTCCGACATGTATGGTCCGACATCATTGATGAGTATGCTTTTGCTAGGTTCTTCTTTTTGTTGCCCTCCATGTAAAAATTTGCAGATTGCAGACATTTTTTAAAAAACAAAAAAATATGTTCATCAAAAACATCTCCTTTAAAAGTGAAGGGGATGACACACACCCCTGAGGGAATGTATTCATTTCTCTTCAGGATTTGTAAATACTGTAATTTGTAATTGTGCAAAGATGAAGTGTCTTTCTCTGCTCCAGATGCAGATGTTGGGGATAATAAGTAACTCTGTCAGCAGCCTGGCTTCTCCCGAGGCTTTGTTGCCATCTGACAGTGCTGAGTGGCGCCTGATGAAAGACTATGATCTCCTCTACTGCTTTCGTCGAGATTCCAACAAGGTCCAGAACTACCTGAAGATCCTCAAGTGTCGAATTGTTCCAGAGCATGGATGCTAAAGGCCAAAAAACAATGGAGGCTGTGTCTAACATCCGGAAATATCAGAATATTGCAAAGGAAATGCTACGATTAGAAACTACACGGATAAAGCTGCAGTTTTTGTTCTGTTTTCTATCTGCACGTTATAGGATGTTAATGGGATGTTTACTGATACACAGGTATGTTTCCTCCAATCACTGACTCAAATTGCCACGAGATCCCAAAGACCCACCCTCCATTTCATGCCTGATATTAGCCTGGACAAACATGAGTTGACTATGGACAGGATGGAATAAGTGTGATACATGTTATGATAGACTCCTGTACAACGCATATCATCTTCAAATATAGTAATACCATATAAACATCTCAAGAAACATGGATGCAATGTTCTTTTTTGTCATTTCTACAGAAGAAAGGTGGAAAGGGAATAATCTGTGAAAACACTGTTGCTGCAAGACGATGCAGTTTTCAAACTGAAGTCAACATCAGAGAATCATGACTGATAAAACAAATCTTGCATAATGCTCTTTTGATTTCCTGAGGCCAATGATTCAGCCAGTTAAGAATAAGTTTACATTATTTATCAAGTTTGTGTAAATACAGCACTCAATTAATTTAACAGTTGCTTGTTGAATTATACTTATTGTATTTGTACCATAATTTTGCCCTATGTACATCAATTATTCAAAGAAAATCATTAGGTAAGATGACTTCTCCATTTTGTGACACTTGTATTAGTAGTTAGTTTTAGTCTACACTGTCCCATTTTAATTTATTTCCTGACATGATCAGGATAGCAAAATATGTATCCTGCATCTACATTACCTCTTTCCAGCCAATCATGCTTGGTGTTGTTCACAAGCACAGCCGCTGTTCTCTGTCAGTTCTCAGTAAAGTCTGCCATGTTCAAATTGAGGTTGTTTAAAATGCTCCAGTAACCCTATCCAGGGCTGGCTCTAGGCATAGGGGATATAGGCGGTCGCCTAGAGCGCCATCTGCTGGAGGGGCGCAGTCAGTCAACCTCGAGGGAGAATATAATAAATAATAATAATAATAATTTTCGATGCCCATTGGCGCCCTCCCTTCATGTTCTGTCTTAAAAATAATAAATATTAACAAAATAAAGAAACTGATAAACAGTGACATGTTTCCTCCTTCTGGTGCTGGGTCACGTGACGTGTGGTCATTGGCTGCGCACCTCAGAGGGTCAGACAGGTGTCACAGAGGTCCAGTCACGTCAAGTGACAGATTATGTTTTGATATTTTGTGAGATGAATCGGTCATCAACGCGCTCGGTTGCGCAGTACCGAAAGAGAACAAAAGAGGAGAAGGAGAAGTCCCAATATAAAGGTAACATTATGTCATCTTTTTTTAAATGCCGTTTTTTGTGAAGACGTTTCATTTGTATTAGCTTGCTAGCTTGGTTGAAATAAAGCAACGCTGGCTTAACACGCTAGACCAGGGGTCACCAACACAGGTAGCCCCCAAGGATCCCATGAGTAGCCCTCAGGCCTGTTCTAAAAATGAAAATTGAATATTGATATTATCTGTTTCCCACCTTGTTAAGTCATTGTTGATAATTATTGTGAGAAATCATTAACGTGATCAGTGTCTTCACATAGATGAGTATCATTAATCATTAATAATCATATATAACTAAAAGCAAACTGAGCAAATCAGTTGTAGTCAGCTTGAAACAGGTGAGTTATGTAACTGCATATTACAGCGGCAATTACTGAACAATACCATGGTTATTCATAATGTATTCTTCAGATGTGTTTATTGCCTGATGTGCTGTTATTTGTAAATCACTGTGTGACCTTGCATGTGTGTTTGATTTGCTTGCAGTGATGACACAATAGATGCCTTTGCTGCAAAGAAGTCCAGGCTTGTAGAATTTGGCGGAAATTTAGTTGAAACACATGCTGGAAAGAGTGACTTGAAAGTTCATTGTTGATTATCAAATAAAACAGATGGTTCAGATGTTGTCATTCAATTGTTTGATGGTGTTGTTTTTTTTGGGGGCGGGGGGTGGGAGTAATCTCGCCTAGGGCACCAAATGGGCTAGAGCCAGCCCTGGCTGGCTGACTGCAGATTCTTATAAGTGGAGACTGTGGAATCTGCAGGGCTTCATACAACGGTCCAGAGACACACGGGACAGGTGGACAAGAAAATCTAAGCAGCCAAGAGCAGTGACTGTCAGTCCGTCTTTATTTGACAGCTGACATGAAACAAAAATTCCAGAGTCAGATTAAAGTCCTACATGTTGTTGATGTGCAGCTTCTTTGCTTCGCATTCTTCCTCTTGCTTGAAACCACCTGTGAACTTGCACTGGATGACCTAGTATTAAATGGTTGAAAGGATGGAACTGCGCTGTGGCGATGACATAATCATTTATGCGAGAATTTGAAAATATTTCTACGTTAACCTACTTGTCCTCACACGACACGTCTTGAATTAAGCTCCTTGTCAAAACATTAAAGGGAAACACTGCAATTTTTTTTACAGGGAATCCTGTCAAGAGTTCAAACCAGTCATTTGCCTGATATGATAAGTTAGTCAAGAGTGATCGCAGGGGAATATTATAGCCCTTTTACACTGACTCATCAATGTACAAACAGGTGAAAGTGCCAGTTTTTCATGCAGTGGTTGATTTTGGCTAAATACAGCCTAGAGACCATCTCAATCCGGCCCGCAACGTCCTCACAAAAAATGGGAAACATCTCCAAAAAATGAATAAGAGGCAGAACATTAATGAATCTCAAGGCGTACGACTATATTCAGTCTGCTTGGCTATTTAACTTGGTTCTAACAGAGAGAGCTGTTTCTATTGAACAACAGGCCTAAAGTTAATTATTGCTCACTCAACTAAGGAGACAAGTTCAAATAAAAAGGTTGTGTAGAATCAGGAAAGACTGAAACACTGTTTGCCTTCTCTGTTTAAGGAACAGCAGTGTGACAGTAAACTTCTGCCAAAGCTCTGGTATGCAATTAGATCTTTGATGTGGTCTAGGAATCTGGTGCAAAGTCGCTCTCACGTTTTAGTTTAATTAGATAAAGCAACGTGCTGCACTGTTGCAACATTAGGAACAATAAAGCAGTAGAAACTCGGACGACGTGGTTTGTGGTTTTGCAGGCATGCCGGAGTTCGCACGACTGAGCTGGCACGTTCGCGGGGATCGCGCAACATTGCTGAGCGGTCAGATCACTGTTTGTTTAGGGTTGGAGTATCTGTGTGTCGCTGCAGGAGGTCTCTGCTCGGCGTCAGGGCGAGACCAGAGAGGCTCCACCTGGAAGTACTTCTGCAGGGTCAGAGGTCAAAGCTATTGAACCTGAGTGACAACGTCTATATGCAAACAAGAAACACAGCGTGTAACGAGAGAAATGTTGAGTTCACAGGAACAAAGAAGATGTGGTCGTTCTTCGCCTCATTACTCTGTCGGACTGTTGGTTTTTACAATAAAAATAAAAACACAAGCCGGGACTTTTTCACAGCTTTGCCTGAAAAAAAACTGCACTGTTCACGTGCCAATGTTTGGTGCAGTAAAGGTGAAAATACCTGCTTTGTGCGCTTGGCTGTTGTTGTTTTCGGTCCCTCTGTCTGTGTGTGGCAGTGTGTGTGTGTGTGGCACGGTGCATCCCCGTGTTTGTGTGAACAGCTTTAACAACAAATTAAAATAAGAAGGAGAAAAAAGACGACAAAGAACCCAATAATTATAGCAACACGGTGAAACTAAGCAATGTAAATGTAAATTTTTTTTGGGTCTTTGCAAACTGAATCTGTTTTTAAACTGTTGTTCAGACAAAACAAGACAATTGTAGGCGTCACTTTGCACTCGCTTGTTATAAAACATTCATTAGAATCGATTTTATGCACCAACAACAAAATGAATCAGCAGATAATGAGAATAATCATTGGTTGCAGTTATTAGCCCGGCTCATTCACTGGAGGAAAAGTTGACCAAAGTCTCCGTCCTCCGCCATGACATCACTGGTGTCTCTGTGGTGTGCCAGCAAGCAGGACAGGAGATCATCCCAGGTGCCAATCAAACTTTGAAACTCATCCCCGTCTGAGCAGTGGAAGGCTTCTGAGAACTGGACTTACTGACTGCCTTTACAATTACACTTTCTGTCACTTAACTTATAACCTATAATTATAATTTCATCCATGTTACACACCATGCTGCAATTTGCACACTTTGGAAAAGGGGAAAGGATTTGGCGCAACCAACCTACTTACCAATCCACCGACCAACCTACTGTATCTACCTTTCTAACAACATACCGACCAACCTACTATGTCTAATGTACTATGTCACACCTTTCTAACTATCAAGCTACTTACCTACGTACCTACCCACCAACCAACCAACCAACCTACCTGCATAACTACCTACCTACCAGCCTATCTACCCACCTACCAACCAAAACTAACATTACAGTATTTGTCTTGTTCTCAGTGGTGATGGCCATGTTATAACAAAACTTAAAGGGACAGTCCACTCAAACATAGTTCTGCCTCACCTACCTCCCTACCAAACTATCTACCAACCTACAAATGTTTCTGATGTTCTTTGAAAAAAAATCTGAATTGGCAGGTCAGACTTTATAAAAAGCGGCATTGCAATCGGTTTCCCTTGACTGTCCTATGAAACCATAACATTGCTGGATGTGCTACAATATGATGGAACTGCAACGATCTGGCCTTGAGTTTGAGCTTTAAAGCGTATCGTGCTTTTTATGTTCCTGGCCCTCGTTGAGGAAGTAAAATGGGTAGCACGAACATTTACGAAGTGTTCTAGCTGTTGTGTGGGGACGTTTCCTTTAAAATACAGTTAATCCACTGGTTCTCCACTTCCTCCGATGGGGGAGTCGATGATGAGATGTTTGTGTTGGTCCTTGCAGACCAGACAAAGAAATGTGGGTGCTTTGTTTATCTTCCACATGTTTGTGTTGCCAAACTTGGCATGAGTGAGGAAAACAGAAGTTACTGGATGTTACTGTCATACTCTGATTCAACCGCATCTTGTCACAGCCACATTATTACTGCTCATTTAAGACGGTAATGACAGTTTTGCAAAATCAGAATGTGATGCCGGTGACGGTGATGAAACCGGCATCCACCCATCAATCCTCACACAGTAGCCCTAATATAACATAAATCTTAAAATAACCACAAGACCTTCCATTGGGAGAAGCTTGCTGTTTGAATAATGTGACAGTGAAAAGAAAAACGTTGATTGATGATTTTAACCTGCACTGAAACAATCGATGTATCAACTACGGGGCAAACCTCCTTTTTTTCTCTCTTTGTGGCTCTGACCTCGATGTAACTGTATTGTTCCGCACAATAATAGGAAGCATTAAAAAGCTTTAATATCAGGAGAGGCATCTCTTCAGATGTTGTTTATCACGGGGGCCGGAGTCAAAAAGTGACAGCTACAGGAAGGCATCCTCTGGGGAGGCTCCCTCACATGAGCAGAGAAGAATAGGTGTCACTTTGTGGAGGCAGAGGGTCCCTGATTAAAACACAAAGTGCACGAGGATGCCAACTGTGCCACAAACAATGTGATGCCCGAGGAAGTGCAGGAAAGCTTCCTCTAAGTAGAAAAAACAACATCAACAATGGCTCCCAGATTTCTACCAGAACAACAAGTCTCTATTTCTTGTGAAAATACTGAAGAATACATGGTGGATAAAATTCCAGGACAAGCGTAACTTGAACAGTTTATAAAAGAGGTCATGATGCCTTTAGCCAAAATCATGAAGACACAAGCATCGACAGCACTTTGACCCACACTGAACATGAGTCCAGATTCGAACAAGGTCACAGAACCATCTCGGCGGGTATTTAGTCTATTCAGCGATCGCTGCTCATAACATCCATGGGGGGTTCACAGTCTTCATGTCTCTGCTTATTGAGGAATGCCAGACATTCCCTCCACCGTGTGTGTGTGTGTGTGTGTGTGTGTTTGTGTGCGAATGTGAATGTGTGGATGTGTTTGTGTTTGTGCGTGCATGCTCTGACCTGAGCGCAGACATGAACATAACATGTGAATTCACCACCTCTAAATTCCAAACACTTGTACCGACCACGAGCCAAAACAAGGGGATGGTTTCCTGTTTTGTTCTCGGCCCTTTTGAAAGGAGAGACTCCCACCTTTCCACCACCCACCGTCCACCTACAACCCCCTGAAACGAACACACACACACACACACACACGGAAAAAAAGGATGGAAAGTCTGGAGAGAAAAGCTGAAAAGCTCCCAAAGTCTCCATCAGTGAGTAGTTTTCCATTTCAGACGTATTTCACAGCTTTTGTGTTTTATCTTGCTCACACAAAGCTACGTAACTGTGTGTTAGCTACCTGTTCCATAAACATGCCTCCCAGCTTCCTGTTGTTCACTCCAGACTTTCCAAAGTACAAGTGGTATAAACCACAATGACACAGCAGGTTTTTAAAGCTACAGTACATTGTGAGGTGATGGATTTGTGTTACTATTACAGTGATGCAACTGCCATTTAAGGATTTTTTATTATATTTCATTGCTTCCACCAATAATTAGAACAAGACCAGACTTGTTTTAGGTTCATGAAGTATCTATAAGAAGAACCTAAATCAACTCTAGTCAGACACTGACTGTCAATAGGTACATCTAGCTCAAACTAATGCAGTGTTATACAACAGACCTGCATCAAAGTGTTGTTGAAGTTTTTGATGACGTTGTTTGAGAGGTGTTGATTCACCTGTATGAGTATGACAGGAGTATGACAGGAGTATGACAGGAGTATGTGCCGCCTGGTAAATTCGATTTGCGTCTTTGCATTGACTTCCCTAACGACATTAGTTAGCGAGCTAGCTAGAACGAGACGTTAGAAGCTGGAATCAACAACCAACTGTTTAAGGAATTTCATAGCAAATTAAACAGTTGTCATGGCAAACTGCGAGTGTGCTGTGGCAGAATACAAAGCTTGTCTGGTCCAGTCTACATGGTTCGTACTGAACACTTTCCATGACTTCCATTTTTACATTCTGATTCACCACACCTGTATTGTGGTTTTGATGCTGCCTTCATTCCAGTCGTACATAACACACCTGAAAATCTTGATCAAACTAATGAGAGCTACTGATGGATGACTTTCAGTTTTATTCCAAAGAATTGTGAAGGTAGAGGTGTCTCCCCAGTTCCAGTAAAAGTAAGTCGGCAATGACAGTCTTAGAGGAATCCTTGCTGTAAATAAACAGGGAAGGGAAGGGGGTTAGAGGGGAGGAGGTGAGTTGTGCAGGGAGGGAGGGACGCTCTTTTATTGCAACAGTTGATTGTTCTCAGAGTCAAAACAACGCACGCTCGAGCCACTGTAGACTGGCATTGTAATAACAAACAATCCTTATTTTCTGCCATCGAGGTTTATACAATCTGAATTGTCAGGCAGTGGAAAAGGCGAGAGCTTGGCCGCAGCCGGAGTGGGTGCAAGTATCTGCCTGCACGACGCAGGATCGCAATAACAGGAACCACAGAGTGGCTCCTGCAGCGCTGCAGATAAGAGCCACGCTGAATGAGGACCTGAGGCCTCTCGAGCTGCCTCATAAAAGAGCTCCAGAAATGAATAACGCCGATAATATTTAGCTATTCAAGACAATATACAGGCAGGAATCTGAGAAGACAAAGACAAAAATGTTCAGAATGTGACACATCAAAGCAGCAGCCTTCAGCAGCATCCTGCGTGCATCATGGAATCACTTCTCTCTCCTGTAACAGACAGTGTCTGGGCTAATGGCGACATGTTTAGGAGACCCATTTGTCCTAATAATTGACAGCAATCATCTCCTCTTTATGCCCTTCAGGCAGTTCTGATGCAATGGAAAATATATAATGACTTCTGGAATGCCATTCACCTTAAATCCTTTTTGTGCCTCTCCGCCCTCCAAAACTCGTAAACTTGCAAACTCGCAGAGGTGAAAGAATCGAATGCTGACTTGGATTGGCTGACCGTTTTTGGACGAGAATCCAGGACAACTTCCACTTTATGTCAAATGACTTGGCTGCTATTCTCTCCCAGTAAAAATATTATGAAAAAACTAACCAGTATTTCAAAGGCAAACACACTTATCGACTTTTATCATCAGCGAGCAAGAGGAGGCCTGAGGACAGGGCCTTGCACCGCGTTATGTAATCCTAATAAGTCCTATTTTTGTTGCAAAACGAGGTCAAGCGTTGCACTGATTTAATATCTTGTTTATTATATAAAACAAGTTGGTATGTGCTGGGCGTGCTCCTGCTGACAAACTGCAGAGCTGACTGTAGGCACCACTCTGTGATTACAAGACGCAAAATGAATCTGTTCCGCCGAAGGATATACTTGTCATAAACAAACGGTGGTTTGCACCGACTGGAGTTTCGGGGCCTCGTAATCATCCCAAACTTGGATTAATCATCTTAAATATAGATAGCTGCTCGTACATGAAAGCCTCCTCATGCTGCACAAAAATAACATGACAGAAAAGGAGGATACAGCAGGTATATCTGGAAATTGCTGAAATTGAAGCATAAACATCAATTAAAGTAAAGCAGTAAAGTATCATTTTCGCTGAATTTGAGTTTTAAATGCTAAAATCGTGGACTAAACAACCCCGTCTGCTAGAAATGACAATTATATGCTACTAAACGGTTGCCAAATACATTTTGAAGGAAATGTAATTGCTCCCTGGATCTTGTTCAACAGCAATTTTTTTTTCAGTCTTGGCAAATGCCATCTTCTCGCACTGCACAGAAGTCAGTTGTGCTTTGTGTGTTTACGAAAGATTCATGGTCCCAGTCTGATCATTGCGACACAAGTTATTTGGCTTTTTTTCTAAAGAAAATCCAGTAGTTGGAATCGCGAGACCAAAACAAAAACTATGTCAAATCTATGAAAATGCCTGGTAATCCACGTGGGGATTTAGGAAAAGATTGTATTTTTGGTTAGATATCGAAAGAGTAAAAACATCCTGTCTCCTTCTTAAAGTCAGAGTTGACTTCTTTAGAATTCAAAGCGAAAAACATTTCAAAGTGCTTTCATTGTTTTTCCCACCGTCACAAAGACAACTGGATTGCAACTTGTATTTCTAATCAAATTTCAACGCCACTTTGGAATCAAGAAGCAGAAAAGAAGCCTGTTCATTCAGAGGAATCGTCATGATGGATATATTCATTCACTTTGCTCACAGGCATTTATTCATGAATGGAGACACGAGCGCAGAAAGGGTTGTACCGTCAATCGAACCTCCTTTTACTTTGGATAATTTCGTACCCAGTGGCAGACAAAATTCCAGTGAAGGCAACTTTAAGAAGGAACCAATCTGACGCGAACTAGAACAACCGCTTCGATTTGCTTTAAGACGAGTTGAAACTCGCGACATTTTGAAAACCTACCCGTTCCCACGAATGCAACGTGACGGAAATTGTCTTCATAGCAACGATTCTCTGTCCCTCCTCTCTAACTTCTTCTAGCTGGATTAAAATTTGCAGTGCCTTGAAATATGAACGAGGACAGTGGTAGTTAGTTGTTTGCGACAGTTGCACGTGCAAAGGTTTTCGCTGCAACTTTTTCGCTGCAACGTTCTAAAATGGTTTAGACTCGTCAATCTTTGGTCTGAACTCGGCTTTGGTCTGAATCTAGCTAGCTGCCTGGCCTGCTTCCAGCCTTCATGCTCAGAAAGGCTAACAGCCTCCTGGATATCAGCTCAGCCTACACATGCACAGACATGAGACTGGTATCAATCTTCTGATCGAATTCTTGGCAAGAAAGTGAATAAGAGGAATTTTCCAAAATGTCAAAAAAGGGACAATCATGCTTAAGTAGCTATAACCAATTACTACTGGGCAAACAAACCAAAGCCCAGCTGGCATTTCATTACTTTTCTTAGATTATATTTCTCATCCTTAAGCCACTGAATTTATATAATCCTGCCAAATTTGAGTATCATGACCTCGATATTAAGATTGTGCAGATATGGAATAGCAGGAAGCAAAAATATGAGAGCCGTTATTGGAATTGTCCTCTGAGAAGTTCCACAGAAGCACCCCATTAATGCTGAACTCAGCCAGCCAAGCATTAACTTCAGGTGAGAATCAATCTGTCTGAACTATGGATGCCCCGAGGCCTCTGGCAAATGAGCCACATTCTCACCACTCCCCGTGAGGAGTTCCCGACAAATCGAAACAGCTACTGTGCTTCGAGGAAGTTACAAAAAGTAGGGCTTCAAAACGAGGGTCGTCGAAGAATATGGGTAAAAAAAAATAAAAGCGTGAGCGAGGGTCCCAACGGTCTGGTGACTCAGAGAAACAATCAGTTCTTTCTAACACTTAAAAACAATGAGCATTTCCAGCACTTCCCTGCTCCCCCGCTCTCACTCTCTGGCCCTGCTGCTGTTGTGCTGTTTGCTTGTTTTTCAGGTTAGACTGGAACACGTGTTCCTCTTAATCACGGAGTCTGCAATGAGGACAGGGAAGCACGCCAGGTTGTTGTGATTGGCTGACAGGTTCTGTTATGTTTTGAGGTCTGTGCAAGAAACAGACTTTGATCTGGCTGCTACTGTATGTGGACACGAGCTGTGAGAAAAAATGTTGCTATGGGCGAAATGGTTTTCACAACAAGGCGCTCCTTCGAAATGTTGGCAGTGAGTCGCTTGAGTTTCAAGTTCAATCCCGGTCCTTGGCTTTTTTTATCTAAGGTTGTTCAGCTCGAAGGATGCCAAGACGAGCCTTTAATGTATAGTGCTCGAGTTCAGGTGAACAAGTTGGTTCATCAATTAAAATCAACCCGAAAGCAATAAGGCAAACTCGATGGTGCATCCAACACGGACGCAAATGCTTTGAACCGGAGCCATATTCCCAGAGAGGTTACCACTACATCTGACGGTGACACCGCATGGACTGCAAGTCACAGCAAGAGCCCTACCAATGAACCGCGCCGCTTGTCAGTTTGGTTTACAGTAAATCTTCATGAGCCCCTCCTGAAGAGGAAAAGGGAAGGTGATGTATTCGCTAATCAGACCAAGTGTTGACAGTAAATAAATGACAACTCAGTTATGTGAAGAGGGTACAAGACAAGGAGACAATGACAATATGTAAGTCATAGTGCCGTGGGGCTCTCTATCAAAACAAACGACAGACGTTTGCAGAGAGTTGCGCGTGGAGGGCCGGGCGGAGAGGAAGGCATCGCTGCAGAGTGTCTGGTGCAGAGCTAGGCCTTCTGGAGGGATAAACACCAGGAGTCACATCAGATCATCCATTTACCGACAGGAGGAGAGCTCAGCGATGACTTTTTAACTGTTGGGATTAAAAGAGAATTTGTCTTCACTCCGGTTTACAGGGTACAGGGTCATCAGCGGGTTTACTCTTTCAGTTGAAACCAACCAGATTATGCCACGATCTTTATCAGCTAAACATATGGTTGCTGTTAAACCTTTAATTTGTTCTCTTCTCTGCAGCTTTTCATTTCAGTGTGAATCACAACGACCCTCCTCCGTCCCATTTACCTCAAGTGTCATAACTGCCAGTGCCCAGGTCTGAGCTCACCAGAAGCCTCTTCACATCCCTCCAGATCTCAGGCATTCTCTACATGCCACCACCACCATCACCAGTGTCTGGACTCTGTCAGGAGGTTTCCTATGCCACACACAATTTCTGCCACGCACTACCCCTTTTAATTACGATGATGTCACAAAAGAGGCCCAATCCCCAAAGACTATTGTCATTTCTGATGACGTTGACAGGGTTGGTAATGCATTTCTCCTCATCAATCTGATTTTACTTCTCACCAAATTCCACAAATATAGATGTAAATTCACTCTTGCATCTTTATCTGTTTTTATTTTCTTTATTTTTCTGTTAAATGTGGTTCTTTATGCTGCCTTCCGCTGTTTGTCAGTGGTTCTGGTCTTTCTCTCATCATGCTTTATCTGTGTATATATGATTCCATGTTTACTTTTGTTACTGCTCGCTGACAATTTGAAGTAAAGTTAATAAAAAACTATTCTCATTTCTGAAATGTATCGTGTTCAGGTAAATCAAATAGTCCCTCTGGATTTAAATGCAACTAGTCATTTAGCTAAATATGAGAGTGAACGATCTGCTGCGACTTGAGTTTTAGCTCTTTAAAAGTCAATGTTTTGACTTCTGTTGCTTCAAATTTTTAAAGTGAAAATTACATTGATTCGATGAGTGCTACCAGAAGATTTGGATGTGAAGAATGGATTCAGTGCTTGCACCAATTTCATAGCAGTTAACATTGAGCTTATCTGAATAAAACAGAACTTCTGCCCTGCTGGATGGCTTCCGTTCAGTTTATTCATTTATTTACTCCGTAATGGAGACGTAGAAGCAGATAGAGGTGGTGGCAGTCTGACTGGATGGTCAGTCAGCCTTAATTTTCCCCAGAGATTTTGCGCACACAAAATAGCAGCGAGGTTTATAGCGAGCCAATCTAAATGCTGATGGTGTCATTATTCTAAAGCCATTACAGTGTGCAATCAACATTTCAATCAACAATGAATTTTTTTGGGTAATTACTAGAGTGGAATACAACCCGAGGAGCGATTATATACTCCATAATACATAAACCAGCAAATGTTATTCCGTTTAAAATGCCAACACACTCTGGATAAGGAGCCCTTGTCCCCCTGCGACCATCCACCTGGTCTGACTGGACACGGGTCTCTTTCCAATCTTCTCCTTTCCACCTTCGACCCTCGGCATACGCGGTTAATGTAAAATCCGAGAAAACAAACCTCACGATGTGTGGAGGAGCAATCTTCATAAAGGTTATCACCTGACGAGCGGCTGTTATCAGATGTCATGCCCCACATCCACACTGTTTACTACGTCTACTAAGTTCACAGCATGAGGGAATCAAAGATCTGCGCGTGACTATCTAAACATAAAAGGGCCTAGATGTGAAAGCTCCAATCTCTTCTCGAGAGCGAGGCCATCTGAGAGGAATCCATTCTTGACTTTGGAAACAGCAGCTGAAATGATTTGTTGATGAGGATTGTGTGACATGAGTGAAGAGCTCCAGCGAAGGCACCAACTGAACCCTCTGGTGGGAAAGTCAGGAATAAACTTTGAATCTCAACTTCATCTCAGTTTAAAAGAAACGAAAACAAGCAAGAAAAAAAACACACTCAGCACAACCGCTAAAGTTAAAACAACTCAGTACCATATTACATATCTCTTAATGCAACACGTGAAGATCCTTCATGAGTCCTTACATAGGCTTTTAATCTGTATTGATCTCTACACACATCTGCACCTCGAATAAAATGCCTTCGGCAGACCTGATTAGAGAAATCTGTTCAAGCTCAAGCTGCAGACACCCACTCATGTACATATCTCTATTAATAACATCGCGTGCCGGCTGTTTTTCTTTTCCCGACTCTCACGCCATGACATCACAGGGTCGAACATATTCGCAGTGTTACGGAGCGGCTCGCGTTAAGTCGGACTGACAGCCGGTGACATTAAGCAGCATTCCTTACATGCTGCCCTGTTGGGGAAAGCAGTTAGGAGATCATAACATATTTGAGTGAAGTTTGATGAGCGTGCAGAGCTGAGGGGAAGAGGCTTAAGGAGGATTTCGCTGATCGCGTTAGAGCCAATAAACGGTGTTCGGCTCAGAGTGGAGCACATTAAAAAAAAATTATATTCTAACATTGAAAACACCCGCTAATGTCATCTGTTTCAACATGTCCGGTGTTGCCGTACACAGAATGGAGCCTGGTGTTCAGTTCTTTGTGTAATCCCATCTAATTTTACAGCAGGTACAATGGCTGAGTATGTTGAGGCGATAATACTTTAACTACAATGGATGCTTGCCAGAAATCGTCCATCAGCAACGGTAACACTGTCGAAAAAAGCTTGTCAGACCGGTCAACACAAACACTTCTTCGTAAAAGCACGACTTAAAAGCTCTGTTGAGTGAAGACGTAAGCAGCCTTCAGCGAAGTGGCTCTTAAGTGTCATAAATGAGGACTACAAACATGTCTGCCCAGAAAAAACCCTTCCCTCAAACACTGTATCGGACGATAGCAGGCCTGCAGAGGTGACGTGTCGTGGTGTCTTCTCACAGCCACATGCACACCTTGACATGATAAAAGCTGCTGTAACCATTATCGGCGTTTTAGCTAAGTTCCTGTCCGTTTTACAGTTAGCAATCTCCTCCTTCCGCTCTACGCCAACACATTAACACTCAGCGGTAATAGACATAGAACATAGGCCCGCCTCTTTATGGAGATCTCTGTCCTGATTGGATAAACTGGGCAGGGATACCAGAACATTTTATTTTCTCTTTTACTGCATGAGCAGGGGGAGGAGAGACAAGGGTTACTAACCAAACACTTTATAACAGTGATAACCGTTTGATTACAAAGATATTTGACAATGATTTTAGTAAAAATATATCGCCTACAGCAGCTTTAAAGGTTGTAGTTTATAATTATGTCTTCATTAAACGAAGAACCGGTGTGATTTATACCTTGAAATCAGCTTATTTGTGTTGGACAATGCTGGTCTAATGATCAGTTAATTAAAAAAAAAATAGACATTTCTATTCAGCCTCAAAGTAAAATATGCTTTGAACTTGAACATGCCGTTTTTTTATGATTAAATGACTTTTATTGTGTTGAAAAATGGCAATTGCTAACTCACGACACTCTGCTGACCAGTATGATTGAGAGCGACGTGTTAAATGTTACTTATTTCAGCATCTGTAACACGTCTTGTTTCCATCATACTCCGCCTGAATCCCGTTGGGGCGTAGTGCTGGCAGCAAAGACGATGACAGGCTAACCAGTACTTTTAACCACGTTTGTGCTGTGTGATTGACAGAAAACAAAACAAATCCCCGTGATGACAGCCTTCCCCGTTTCCTCAACACAGCCATTGGATGAAAGCCAGATTTTTAGAAAAGCGTGTCAAAGGTGTCATCACCTCAATATGTGGGACAACAGAGAGGGCAAGAATTAAAAAATGCTGCAGTCCCATATTTGGCGGCTGTGGCTAGTAATCAGAAGGAAACGGGTCAAAGTATGTCAAAGTATCCTCGAGCAACACACTGAGCCCCAAATTGCTCCTGATGGTCGGCACCTTGCATGACAGCCTCTGCCATCAATGTATGAATGAATGGGTGAATGTGACAAGTGTTGTAAAGCACCTTGAGCGGTCAGTAGACTGGAAACGCGCTATAGAAACGCAAGTCCATTTACCATGTAAAGTCAGACACACGGTCACCCTTGCTGCACCTCTATGTAGGAGAAAAGAAAACAGATTCACCGAATCTTGATCCTTATCTCCTACGATTAAGAATCAATTCAATCAAAATGTCAAAAATGTTTTTTTCTAGAGGTTAACTTATAATAAGATGTTGACGGAGCGAAAGAAAAGGCACAGCATGCACACGCTAGAGTTTTATCTTTGAAAAGGCAGTGGTTGCAAGTTTTTTTCTTTCTATAGTTCACTTATACAAGAAAAGAAAAGGCTTTTAGGATGCGCACTAACTAACGTGTAGTGTAAACCTCTGAGGACAAAGCTGCAAACTTCAACCTAAACTCTGATAGTATCCAGGTTCCTCATTAGGGCGCAAACACGCCAACGATGGATGTGTTAATCAACAAACAATTTTTTCATTATAATCGTTGGCAGTCACGCTCTCAGTTGCTCCTGTGAGCGGTAAACTGATTCATCAGGCATGCTAACAATATCATATTGTAGCGGACATGTCAGCCTTGAAACTTAACCTCAAAAATAAACATTTAGGCATAATGACGGTTAAAGTGACACCTTAGCCTTTGGACTTTTACTGAATTACATGCAAGACATAGATTGTACTCTGAGCATCTTTATATACACAAGACAGTCACAGCCGATGTGACAACAACGCCAAAGAGATTTCATCACCATCTGTGATAAGAGATCACCTCCAATGATTGTCTACCTCCATAACTTCATTTACAACGAGAGGAAAATTTGACACCGATACATCACGATGACGTACATTTAAAGAAGATAAACTTTACCCAAGTTTTTGGTGCAAAGAAACGTCACAGAGAAACAGGCGCGTCCGTCGATCCTGTTTCGGCATTAAAATGTTTATGTATGTTTGGGATCGGTCGTGTAGGGGCGTTTCAGATAACAACCTGATCTTACAAATATACAAGCATACCTAAGCCCTCGGCGAGACGCATGCATCCGGTATGCCATCTGATACGGATAATCCAAGAGGCGTGAAAACTCCTCAGCATGACAAGATACGGGGTGAATCATGAGGAAAAGTGTACAGTCACGAATACCTGCATCGCCACCCTAAACGTTACAGCTTTGTCTGACGAATATCAAAAACCTGTTTGGCTCAGATGTCATAACTGTTGTTACACAACATAACAATAAGTCGGGTGATATAGGAGGAAAATAGCAAAACAGTTCTCATTCCAAGCAGTCTCAATCCCAGTGATGGGAGATTCTGAACATTCCTGTACTGAATGCAACGAGAGCTGCCGTCAGTCACCGCGTTTAAAGGCCGCAGACGGAGGTGTGGCGTTTAAACTCCTGGCATACGGGTCGAACTCTGCCAGAGCCAAGGCGCGGTGGTATCACCTTCCTGACGCATGATGTCATGGACCGCCACCTCCGTCTGCCATCTCTGTCCATTCCAAATGGCCACTCATCCTCATCCCATCAGGGTATGAGGGCTTGTAACATCCCTCCTCCGCTTTCAAAGCCGGCGCTGAGTGACGGGATGTTTTGCAGGTGAGCTTCACGTGCAGTGAGGATTAAAAAATAAGCCAATAAAAATCAGCTAAATAATCCAAATAAACACAAATTCTTATATAAAGAAATAAAAAAAATAAAAAAACACACAAAAAATGACCTGCCAAACATCCCTTTAATCGGGCCTGTTGCCAGGCTGGTTTCCTCCGGCTTGTGGACTCTTGCAAAGACGCAGCAGTGCAGGAAGCAGAATTCAATGCATCCCTCCAGGCTGAGTATATACCCAGGAGAGCCCGCTCGCCTTCCTTCTGTCTCTCTCTAACAAAGCAGGATTAAAGTTTGGCCAGGACCGGCGTGCTGGAGGCTGACAAATGAACGCCGGGCTGGCAGCAAGAATGTGATTATGAAACAATCTGAGCTCAATGCAGCGCTCATCCAAAAATTAAATATACAGTATGCGGCTATTACAGGCTGTCAAGAAGTGAGCAGCGGCCCTGATTGGAGATATTTGGGCCAAACTGTCTCAGTGCTTTTGCAGCCATGCAATATTCAGTGAAGCTTGTCAGGCGCACTGTTTGATTTTCGTTTTGGGTTGAGCACTACAACAAGACTTCCTTGGAAGACACGCAGTCCTGCTCGCATTGTTCACATCGCAAACAAACACTATGAAGATGAACCAGATAAACAGCCGGGAACTTTATACAATGTTCACAGGCAAAACACACATGTTTGTGTGCTGCAGACTAAGATCTACTGTTTTTATTCAGGCTCTACAATTAATTTCCTAAAAACTTAACAGGAAAACACAGCAGAGACTTACTGTATGCCGTGAAACAAAACATAGATATGCGCCACTGTTCCACCTCCCTGCATCAACATAAACAACCCTTCTCTTATAATTACATTTATATACATGTAATTTGCAACAGAAAATACATTTTGAGATAAACACGATACGGACCAGATCTCTGTTGACATGAAGAGGAAATGTCAATCAACGTTATCTGTCAAGTCGAATTTATTCCCCTTTTATTATGTGTGTTGTTTGGGCGCTCAGCCCTTGGTTAAGGTTGGAGGCTGCGGTGACTTGAGAAATGACGCGTTCAGAAGACCACAGTCCTTCTCCAACCTTAAACAAAATGGCTTTGTTGCCTAATTATAACCTCGACGGATTTCAATGGACTTGCCCCGACTTGTCTCAACAATTAAAGAGAGAGAGAGAGAATAAAACAATGTTTTGGTTGACTATAACACAATTTTAACAGTAGCTTTGTGTCTAAAGTGCTTATCAAGGGAGTAAATAACATCTTTTCAAATCAATTTTGGATCCTGGGGCTTCTAGAGACTTGTACAAACAAAGTCCCCATCTACTTCAGTTGTTTAGGAGAATGCTGCTATGCTGCTTTGCTTTGAAGCTCCAGAAATGTTTTGTGGACTACTTCACCTGACTTTCCATCAGCATGAGGGTGAAAAGACAAAGACACTATTGATCTCTGACATCAAAGTTTCTAAAGCTTCATCATTATGTTTCTGTTGTCTTGGGTTTCTACAGGGGGAAACAGACATAAAATGATGCAGAATGACATCTGGAGTATCTCCGTTTGATGTACCGGTACCGGCTATGAAAACACGCCGCCTCGGGTTTTCAATTTTTCATTCAGTCAAACATCACAAAGCCTCAAGAAAGAGAAGGGAACAGCTGATTGGGAATAAGATCATTTCATCAACAGTAGCGTTTCTAAAAAGGTAATGGACGTTGTGAAATCCCGTCGATCATTCGCACTTTTTGCAAACTGATGCCAACTCCATTGTCATCTGAGCGTTACCTGCTAGCGTGCCTATTAAGCATGAGCACAGTGTTTTCCAGTGGCCATGGCAACGAGGAAGACTGATTGAGCTGCATGAGCAGGAAGTGCTGCGAGGACAACAGGATGTGCCCTGGCTCCGCCGTCGAGGGTCGAAGAATTCAAGGAAGTTATTGTACTCTGCGGAATGGGCTCAGGAATGCAAGATGTCTGCCGTTCGTTTTATTTTATTTTTCTTTTTTTCAGGTCTGAGTCGTATCAAATGTTGGAGGCGACAGGCTTTGAAGATAATGTGACCCTGGGTGATACATGTGTGACATCGTGCTGGCACACGGATGTTTGTGGTCACCCACCTCCACATTCTCCTCTGACAGCCCGAAGGCTAAAAAAACCTCCATCGGCAGTTGCTCAAGCGGTGTTTGGTCTCGTCAGCGAGGTACTGTAGATGGGAACTGTCACCTGAAAATATACAAGACAAATGTGCAACTTATAACCTCGGTGGAATGTGGTTATCAGCAGAAAACAGTGATAAATGCAGCGAGCCTTCGCAATCTGATGGATGCAGAGTTCCTGATAAAATAAACAGCCGATGTAAAAGCAGGAACCTCGACCATTTGAACCCAAATGTACCCCTGAAGTTTCCCTCTGAGCAGCTTGAGCTTTGGCTTAACGTTCTTTCCAAACTGTAAGACATTGTTCTCTACATGTTCTATATGTTCTAGGCTTGGGGCGATATGCGACAACATCGTCCATCACCATGAGCCCTGTGACATTTCAACATGATGTAACAACGTGATTTAAAAGGCCCCAACAGATCGCACAACAAAGTACATGACCCCTCTGAGACACAGGAGTTGTTGGTGTTCGTGACAAAGTGGGAGAAAAAAATTAAACTAAGTTTGTCTTTTGTTTTCAAATAAAAGTTTTACTGTTGATCACACAAAACAAGCATACCGAACATGTGTCCTTGATGGTTTCTGGGAACATAATCTATGTGATAACTTTTTTTATATTAGATTTTTTCCTGACAAACCAAAACATTCCAAGCTCTACTTTGAAGTTTGACGGATGACCATCTTCGCTATTGATAACACTGCAGACTTAATCAGTCATTAGACGCTTCACTGCATACATCACTTGCTCCCAGAAACCTTTAACAAAGCTGAGCTCTTAATCCCGACTCTCCTCTCCAGCCTGTGGCGTCTATTCACACTTTTCCTGCAGACGGATTATGTATCCGGTAGCCTGACACTCTCAACTCGTGCGGCGGTTTTGATCCTGCGTTAGCCACACCAGCCCCGATTGTCCCCTTCCTCCCCGTGTTCTGGAGGTTTCTGTTGTGACAGCCCTTCTCCCTGACGCGTGGATGGAGCTGTCGTCCCGCGGGTCAGAGGGCAGCCGGGTCAGGGGTTAACACCACCGGCTGCTCTACAACAACAAACAAGTTGTCCGCAAAATCCCACAACAGGGGCTTCAATTTCTGCTCCTATAAATGCCATCACGCTATAAATACACAGCTAATGTCTCAGATTCACACACAGTAAATGTCTCTTTCGAAGCTGCTGGCTGGTGGCGCATACAGCACCCTTCAATCGGCTGCATCTCTTCTATCCGTACACCGTAAAATAAAAGCAATGGAGTGAAACACGGCGGGCTAATGGAGGGTGAGGGTTAGCGAGCTGATCTGCTGACAGATCTGATGTTTGCCCCGTGTTGAAAGCTACCTTCTGCCTGCGGGATCAGGGTGTCTGATTGTGTGCCTAAAGGTGTAGCGAACGGCACAACGTCCCCCCCCCCCCC
>OMLP01004151.1:6361-18873 GCA_900302685.1 Spondyliosoma cantharus | reverse complement strand
TGACACAAACAATGAGGGATTTCTTTTTCCTGCCAGATGAGAACTGAGAAGCAGCGCCAGATGATCACACGAACAAGGATTTTAAGAGATGAAAAGGAGAGAAAAAGGCTGTGTGTGTGTGTGTGTGTGTGTGTGTGTGTGTTTCCACTGACTTCCAAGTCTTTGTGTCTGACTCCTGACATGTGGATGTCTGAATCTGTAGTCTTTGGTCTGTGACTCCCCGAGCTGCAAAGACTCAATTCACACGGGAATAAAGAAAGAAAATCCTCTAAACTAAACACGACAACTGTCAGCAGTGTCTAAAACACAACACTGGCAGACAGAGGATAAGGAACAAGTGGAGCTGTAAAATTAAAAGACTTTTAACGTTTTGATGACGAGTCAAAGTTTCATCTTTAATCTTCCAGAAGATGCACTGACTGCCTCACTGAAACAAGGAATTAAGAAGCTCAAATCGCAGACGAGGAAACTCTGAAATTAAACTGTCAGCCTCGAAAGTCTTTTCCACAAGTTGTCTATTTTGTTTCCTGCGGTTATTGCGGTGAACTTTACGATGTTTCAGCTTCACCTTTTGAGTTCAATTATTTCATTGAATTATAGGCGACAAAATCAGGCTGTCAAAAATCCAAGAAAACAAACTAAAGAGAAAAACAGAAACTTAACTCAAAACAAACTAGAAATGATGAACATAAGCAACAAGAATAAAGAAACAAGAAAAGCGAACGCACACGCCCTGACAACAGCCAGGGGAAACACAATGACTATAGAGGGACTAATGCTGCCTTCATGTGCTCCTCAGAAGGTCCCACTTCTCGAGGTGGGAAGTTGTTCTTCCGACTCCAGAGTGTTCATGTTAATCAAGTGGGAATGTGGGAGCAACCTGGACGATGCTTTGAATATTAAATTTGGTGATCATCAGAATGAATCAGATGTCTTTTTGTCGTTGTTGTTGTGTGAGAAGTTCTTCTTGTTTCAGCAGATTGACAGCTCAACTCTGTAAAGGTGCAGGCGAGCGACTTATGTTCAGCAGAAGTTTCTCAGTTTGCTTTGAAATAACGATGTAGGGGATCATCATTCAGGCTTTTTAACATAAGGTTACTGATTAAATGCACATAAATTACATGAGTTATGATATACAACAACACTTTTTTCAGTGGCGTCATATTTAAAAGAAACTTACAGGTCGATTAATCATGAACACGCTGCTCTCGCACTGCCAACCCCCTGCTGTGAAATAAATCAGCTGCCTATAAAACCTTGATTCATGAACTATTTTCGTCTTCATATTGAGATACTTTTCAAACTCTACAGAAAAACGCTTTTTCACCAAAGCCCGGGGCCATTTATTATTCACAGGAGCAGGTATTTTAAATATGCATAACCTGGATTACGTGTAGCATGTGTTTTATGCTACAGTTTACATCAAAGAACACGTCATGCTATAGCAGCAGAGATTTTCCCGCTGTGCAATGTCACACACCGCCTCAAAATCTGCTTCGAGCAAGAGTTTGCTCATGTATTTTACATCGCGAGCAATTTCAATTAAAACACACCCGGTGGAGTCGCATGTTACCTTTGCATGTTCAGTGGCGGCTGCTTGTTCTTAAGGGCACCAGTGGAAGATTTTTTGAAAGGGGCCAAGAATCACATAAGCGGTTGTGTGAGCAAACAGCAAACAGACTTTGTTCATGGGGGATCTGGATCTGATACTGATCTGATTCTACATCACAACATCACTGCAGTTTTACACCACACAGGACCGGCAAATGACAAAACCAACTCGGGGGGGTTCGAGGTTTCGGGTTCGATGTTTTCAGATTCAACATTAGCTTTCGAAATAATGGATCTGTGTTGTGTGCGTCGGTCAGACTGACAGAGGAACCCCTGAACTTTCATCATTCATTTAAAAGCTTTCTCTCTTTGTAATCTGTTGTTTTCCATTTTAATGTGAATCATGAATAACGGTACTGTCAGGGCGAGAAAGATCGCTATTATCATTGTTAGCACACGTGAGGCTGAGAGTCCCAGTGAGTCAGGTTGGCGAGAAATTTACATAATTTCCATTTTCTCTGAAACCTGCGGGCAAATAAATAATTTCTTCAAATTCTAAAGCATTTAAATCATAACTTCCTTTATATAAATAATTCAAAAACAGAATTTCAATAAATACAAATAAAAACACACTCTGCCTGCACGACTCATGTCGCAGTCGCCATCAGTTTGAGGCTAATGAATGGAATATTTAGATAGGCTTGCAAGTATAAAAGCACCATAAAATAAAATGTATGATGGTGTTTTGTGTGTATTTGTGTGTCCACTTGCCAAAGAGACATCGTTTTGTGAAAGTCAGACAATTTTATTTGTCAATTTCTGGAATTGAGAGTAGGGAGTTTCAACTATGAAGTTCTGACTTCTGCATAAGATGCAAAGAGAAGATGCACGAATGAGTAATGTGGATGCATTTAGAGAATTGGCATGCAGTGAATCTCCGTGGAGCGTCTCTGCAGGATCCTGAGGGTGGAGTTGGCTCATCAGGTAGATTACGCATTAGATTACGCTACATAAGCTTGTAACATCCACCCTGTTAGTTTGGTTGTGTCTCGGTTTGCCCTTTGTTTATTGTCTGTCGGTTAGGTAAAGAGCACCTGTGTTGAATGACAATTCATTAACGGTCTCCACTATTTATCCAACCTTAAGTAGCATTTTGACACAACGAGTGGGATTTAAACTGTCTGCTTTAAAAACCACATAAACCAAACATGACAGACTGCAAACGTCCTAAAATCAAACCGATACTTTGACAAGTGGACTGACTAGCCCTTTATTGGGATGTTCATGTGGAGCGGGACCTTAACTCATTTCCCTGTCTGTGTTCACACTTCTGAGAAGACTAAACCAAAACCTACGCTTGTTCTTGTGAGGTGCTGCTGCAGGCACCCATCCACAACAAATTGAAAGAAAGAGCCGCTTGTGACTCAGATGCAATCCCCTTTTTATTTCAAGTTCTATAGTTTCTTTAGATCACACAGAAGTGAAAAAACAGAAAGTATTGCATCAGAGGTTAGAGTGAGCGAAGGAAATCAAAGCTTTGAACAGAAATCTGTCCAAAAGAATATATGATGCCTTTTTTTTCAACAGGTCAGAAAATCTTATTGCTTTGAAATAACATTCTACTGGCTAAGATCATTTTGAATTCTATAACTTTATCTTGGCACATCTTGTTAAATGTAACACTTGTTTCTAGAGCAGTGTTTTTCAATCCTGCCTGCAAGGTTTTTTTTTTAGACGTTTGCCAACACGCCTGATTCAAATGAATGGCTTGTTACCAGGCTTCAGCGGACTCGACGACGAGCTGATCATTTGAATCAGGTGTTCTGGGAAACATCTAAAACCTGCAGACAGGAAAAGATTTCTGGAGTGATCTTATTAAATCTGACCAAAAAAAAGTGCAGAATCTCAGGAGCTTATCACAAATTGTGTAAGAATGCAGCCTGAGTGAGAGAAAAAAAAAAGATCACCACGCTTCTCTCTGTGCATCTGTTGCTGGCATCAGCCGCCCCCTACGGCTCCGTCCATGCCTGCTCAGTCACTGTGCAATACAGAGAAATTTCAGGCGTAGAGATGGAAGCCCTTAATTGAATCTCCACTCATGTAAGACTTGCTTCGGAGAGATGTGCAGCAGGGTCTGGCCCTGCTCTGCACCCACTTTTAATATACAGAGCGAGCAGAAACAACCCCCCCGACACTTTGAAAGGCAATGAAGAAACATCTTTGGCCACGATCTCGTACGAGAGGTCACTCTTCATCTGTGATTCATGGTGCTGCTCTGTCCTTCCTCACTTGCTTACATTCTTTATATACAAATTGCAGTAGTCGTAATCATTTTTAGAGATAATGATCATGGCAAACTGGTAGTTGTGCAAATCGCCTCCACGGTCGACCACTCAGGGGATGAAAATCCCTCTGAATTCAGGCTCAGCCATCAACTTAATCGATGAAACTCCCTCATCTTACTAACTCTAGATTTCTGTTCAACATTAGCCAACATTTGTAGGTGAAGATAAGAGAGAGAGAGATTTCAGTAACAGCCACATGATTTTCACTTCCAACCAAAACCCCTTTGACCCATCGAGGCATAGACCTCTGAAGGTGTGCTGTGGCATCTGGCACCGAGACGTTAGCAGCAGATCCTTTAAGTCCTGTAAGTTGCGAGGTGGGACCTCCATGGACCGGACTTTTTATTTCATCACATCGAACAGACGCTCGATTGGCTTGAGATGTGGGGAATATGGAGGCCAAGTCAACAACCTGAACCACCTCCGCCGGCTTGCCTTTCTTCCCATAGTGCACCCTGGTGTCATCTCTTGCTCCGACAGCATTCTGATCCTTAAGCTTGCCCATTTTTCCTGCTGTCTAATATATCCCACCCACTTATGACGTTACAGCCAATAGGTATTGCTCAATATAATGCTAATACAGTCATGGTCGCTGCAGACTCCTTTCTTCATCTCATAGATATGCACCTCCGTTCCTCCTTAGTAATGGCAAAGGAGGAGAACTATTTTTTATGGTTCCAATACATTTAGCTTTATTAGCGTGAACACAATGTTGGCAGAGATCTAAAAGTGAAACTAAAGTGTCTGGCTCACTGTTGAAACTTAAATTACAACGCAGAGCGAATAATATCAGCAACGTAAACAGACAGCAGCAAGGACGTTACAACTGACCCTCCTGAGATCACTTCAAAGAGGAGATCTGGTCTCCCCCTGCAGCCCCCTGCCGAATCAACTCACCGTATCTTGTTATAGGTCCTAATTTATCAGAAAAAAAGGAATTCTTATGAGGGAATGTATGTTATATGTATGATTACAGTGCTACAGTTAATGAAATCACACTGTGTGACAGCATCTTCTAAATCTTCCTCTGCGCCTTTATATATAACATTTCTGCAGCTCTCTCTCCTTTAATATCCTGTCTGATTACTTCTGTATTCCAAAGCTGCAGTAAAGCGATTCTTGCACGACCGCCACAAAACCATGATATATTTATATTTACATACACGGCACTTGGCAGATGCTCTTATCCACGGCGACTTACACTGTAGCGCTGTGTCTTCCCATGAGATAACGCTACCAGGAAATGGGACTGAATGGTGGCAGGGGCAGCAGCGATAGTGTGTGTCGCATATATCACCAGACTAGATACTACAGGCACGTTAAACAAAAGTCACCCTTCCGATCAACCATTCAAGCACTGCAGTCCTGTGCACACTGTGTTAACCCTCCGCTGCTGCCGCCGACCCCTCTGAACCTCCACGCCCCATGTGAAACATAAATTAAGCATAACACGTTTCAATCCCTCAGAGCCCTCATCCCTACATTGTTATTTTTACATATAAAAGCGCTGTTACAATTACTTTTTCCCCTTTATTCTTTCTCTCGCTTGTGTAATAGCCTGCCTGCCGCTGTCACAAAGTGTCAATCTCACGGAGAAACATGATTAATTACCCCTTCTCTTAAAGCTAAGAAGTTGTAGAGAAGCTGTAACCCACTTCCTGATACTTCTAAGCAGGTTTTGAAGATGTGTTTCAGTTCACAATGGTAAAGGTACATAATTAGGTATGCTCAAAAGTCAGTAGGTTTTAAAAAAAAAAAAGGGAGGAAGTAGTGGCGGTGCAAGATCTTTGGAAAAACAACTATATTGTACACAATGAAAAGTTCATTAAAGCAGGAATTCATCATACCTTTTTTTTTTGTGAACACCTCAGAAGACTAATAAATATGTAAGGCAAGGTAAAGCGCTATATGACCTGCTGTCAGACTGACATCATATGAACCTGTCAGTTACATGTCGGTCCGTGTGCAGTCATGTTTACTACTCTTGGCTCAATAACAAGCCAGTGTAAACAGGAAGCAGACAAGACAAAAATAGGCAGCAATGTGTGTTTTGTCTTTTTACATTACATTTTATATAATTTAGGGCTGGGCAATATGGCATTAAAAGGATATAGTGATTATTCAAGACACATCGCCATACACAGTATACCTCTCAATATTTGAAAGTCTCAAAAGCAAATCATAAAACATTTTGCAAAAGACATCTCAGTACTGTGTCAAAGGGATATCTATTGAAGTTAGCATGGTTACCAGCTAGTGATGGTGATAGTTCAACAGTAAGTAAACGGCAACAATCCGTCAGCGAGTATGACCGCTAGCTGCACAGCTAAAATCTGAATGAGTTTAAACATGATACCGAAGTCAAACCTAAAGATCGACTTTGCTTGCCACTTTACTGAGAGATTTTGTAAGTTTCAGTGGCATATTTTGGAACACACACCTCAGCAGTTATTTCAAATTCTCTCACTCCTCTGGCTGCCTCGGGGTCTTTATGCACGCGTCTGTCAAGAACCGTCCTCTAGTGTACCAACAACACCACAGACTGTTGACTATAATATTTTCTCTTCTAGTATCCCTGCCTCCAACTGGCTATAATGGAATCTCATATGGATCGCTTTGCAACAAAATGCATCTGATCTCGTGTTAAATCGTTCCCTTTGTCATTTCTGTCGCGGTACAGAGCGGCTCTGATGACTTTTAATAATTGTTTGAGGTCTTGGTATACCACTGTGCTGACGCTGCTCCGCTTATTTGCTGATTTCCACAACCCAATCGCCAGAGTAAATGCTGGCAATGTACTTTTCTGCAAACTACGGATATGTTGAAACTTCATATTGTGTGCTTGTGCTCTCATTAGGATTGGGCACGATCAGGTTCGAGGTAGGAAGTGATCATATCTTGGCTTAAAATACCAGCACTGTTCACCGCAAAGACGGAAGGTGATGTCCTGAGGGCTCGTCAAAAGCACCAGGTTGTGTTGCCACAAACACGTGCTGGAGCTATCCCGAGGTCTCCTTGAAAATATCCATTGGCACTTTGCTTCCAAATGTAAAAAAACATTTCGGTCTCTTGTCAACAATATCCACTATGACTGGGTTGCCAGCCTTGTCACATACGTCCACCACAATCCCTTCCACCTCCTGATAAGACAGGCAGGTCATAAACCTGTAATGTGAGCCTGATATGACGCATTTATAAATGTCAATATGACACCTGTGACACGTACAAATGTGATCGATAAGCGGTTTGCCGAAAGGTTAACTGCCTACATTTTCTACAGGTGACAGGGCTGGACTTCCAATAGCAAAATAAAGTGGAACCTTAAATTGAAATTATAGGGGTGTTGATTATGCTAATGGTGAAATTTCAAAGATGAGCACCTCCTCGTGGAATTCAACAGGCCCGAAAACGAGCTACATTGAAGTTTGTCCGTACAAGAGACTTAGAGGAGGGGAAATGTTCTTGCGTGAGGCACAGCGTCGTTTGTTGAAGCTATGACTCTAATGTTTCCGTGTAAACTGCCACCAGCATAACAACAGAGTGAAATTAGCGCGTCGCTGCTTGTGCCAGCTGCTCCGGCGCCGCATCCAGCCACAGTTCGGCATCAGCATTTATGAATGGTTACCGTATGTCTTCTCCCTGTGGGTGGAAGCTGTGGGTGGGGGTGTTATGAATTTGTCACGCGAGTGCCATGTTGGCCTAGTTACAGTGTTTTCCAGATACTGTTAACACTGTTACAGTAACAGTTCAGCAGAGCTGCCTCACGCGACATGCCCGCAGTCCCTGGTTTTTTACAGTGCGTGTCTGATTGTGTATGCATGTACAGTATGAGGCATCGAGGAAATGTGTCCATGTGTATGTTTACTGAATATTAAGGAAGATCTATCTATACGGAATATGTGACAAATCACATGTACAAAACAGCCAAATCATTTGTGAAAAAAAAAATCTTCAATCATCTGATTACCTGCTTTTTACACACACGTACTGTATTCATTGTCTTGGGCCTCCTGTCCATAAATCACAGCTATAAATGAGTAGATTTCTGCGTCTTCACACTTTGAGGTGGATATATCACAGAGGAGTGCAGAGGCTCGCCTGTTCATCTGTTTGTAAGTTGAGAACAACGCATAGAATGGCACTCTCAGGTGTGAAATTAATTGATCACGGCATATTTACAGCATTTGACGAGTAATCGCATCAACATTGCTTCTAAATGTGCTATTATGTTTCTGTGTTTTCAATCCACAATCCACACTGTAACAGAGGCTGTGTGATGCTTACAGAGTAGAGGGAAGCCCGAGTGTGGATGCGACGTACGTACTGCACACCGTATAGTCGTGCAGCTTAATAATCATTACTGGGGCAAAACGCCTGAAATCGTGATTAAAAAATCTTAAAATGTAATGTTCGCCGCTCCTCTGTAAATAGCTCCAGGGTAGTGCAGCGCAACACATCAACAGAGAGGCCCTAGATGCATATGCAGCACTGACATTAAGTTAGAGCTTGGCTAGGACTGATTGTGTGGTAGTGAAAACAACAGTTCTGATATTAAGCGCAAACACACCACAGCATATCTGAAGGGGGAGAGCTCAAAGCCCTAGCTGTGAATTGATTCACAACTCCATGCAAGCAGTCATTAAAAATTCAACATTTTAAGAAAAATCCAAGTTGGTGTACTTCTCCACCACTCATGCATACCGGCAGGCATTCAAATGATTTCCATAAGTAATACAACTGACTGTACTGTAAGTGCCTGCTTCATCATCCGGGCATTAAAGTTGCATGCACCCAAAATGAGAAGGTCACAGTCAGATTTGTTTTTTATATAAAACATCATGGGAGCTGCGGAGCATTAAGGGAGGCTTGGCTTGTGCCGCAGACGACAAAAATAGCTCCTATAAATCCGATAATGTAAAATATCAGCAGCTGGTTGCAGACAATAGCGGCGGCACATTGTAGTTTGGCACAGAGGAGGGGTGTAATTTACGCTTTGAGGGAGTTCATCAGCGGGGAAATTGAAACTAGTCCATTTGTAGCCTAAATTATCAGATGCATGCGACACAAATGAGCTATGAGACTGAAATACAGTAATTGAGTTCTAATAGGAAGGGTGTCAAATAATCCTGGATAATGAGATGCTGCAGAGATACGATCAGATCGTTCCTGAGCTCTCGGAGAGTCGGTGAAACTATGGACTCTATTTTATTTTTTCTGGAGAGAGTGAGGGTACGTTATGTGCAAGTATGACCTCAGCTCCATTAAACAAGAGTGAGAGGGGAAGAAAAAGGCCTGTCTGCGCGCTATGTCATTAGTTTCAGGGCAGGTTCTTTGAAGAAAAACCCCAAGGTCAGGCTCAAAGACGAAGGCCCAGTGAAACAGATCAAATCAAAAGCAGGCTGGTCTTAAAGAGGTATTGTTTGAAGTCACTAGGGGTTTTAAAGCTTGAAAAGCAGCGGCGGACTCGGGATGTTTGAGGGGCATGGGCAAAAAATAAAAATAAAAAGGGCACCAGCTGTCTGCGGTGGGGCACCAATATGCAGAAAGTTGTGATATATTTATGGTGAAGAAAGTGCCCCCCTACTCTGTTCTGTTCAGGAAGAGCTCACAGAACTAACAAGATCCGCTCTGTCCTCACCCTTTGGGGGGAAATTTATCAAAATTGCACCCAGGGATGAAAAACATTTCAAGAGACATCTGGAGAGACCGGAGAAAAGCCATCCGAGAGACTCACGACAACAACACACTTATATAATTTCACTACTTTATGTTTAGCATGCTAATGATTCCAAAATGCATAATGATCCCAATAAATTACAGCAGCCGTGGTGATGTTTAACTACAATCATAATTCATCTCCACTGCCTCCTTTAATGGTATGCAATCAGTTGCTGCCATTCAGCTATTTCGCCAGCTTTTCACCAAAGCGGAGCAGCCACCCCACTGTTTAACTCTCATAATTTTTGATCCGCGTTTCTTTTTCCACTGGGGGTTCATGAGCCACATTTGGATTTTATGTGCGCTTTGATGGCGGGAAAAACGTCGTTGTGAAGCTTTATTTTGGGTGAGGCCACATCCATCAAAGTTTCACCCCGAATCATAGCTCAGAGATGTATCAATACAAGGGATAAAGCTGCTTTGGAATTATCTCAGGATGGGATGGAATAGATTATTTATGTAGGAATACATAATTCATACCTGCTGAATATCAGAGGGACAGTAATATAGGAGGCATCACGCAGTTAGGGGGTTAGGTCTATCAGGGAAAGATGTTATTACTTTATACTTGGCTGTCACACTCCATTAAGTCTCCCTTTCATTCTCCCCTGCACTGGAATCATTCATTCCAGGTGCAAAACAGCTGGAAGATGTTTGCATCCACAATGCAAACATGTTAATGGAACACAGCAGAGGAAGTTGTGTACAGTAAACATTATTTTAATCAATCACTGGATTCTGTCAACTGTCTCCCAGTTAAGTAATTGATCGATAAGCCCTGCCCTTAATTACTGTTGCTATGGCAGTCGAGATTTCTTCTCTTGCACGTCACAGTAGAGCTAACAATGATACTGTGGGAGATTTACCACTCAAAAAAATGTTATTTTGTGTAGGTCCATGATGTCAGACAGACATAGAAACACCAGATTCTTATTTCGAGACAGCTTTGTACACCTGTTGGACAACTGTTGCTAACATATTATTATCAACTATAGCTAAGCAGCAAATTAAGCCAAAATTAGCTCAATGAGTTGGATGAGAACACTGTCTACAGGTGACTTCTTCTTGTTTCCAGCTTGAACTAGAACCCCGTAGATCTTAAATATGCATTTGTTGGCTACATGATAGTGTGCTAAAAGAGTAAAAGGTGAAGGCTGGTGTCAATATCAGTCCCTGTGGAAGACATGACAACTAAGAAACAGCACTGTGTTGTGTAGCATTGTAAGATACTCTCTGGGTTTAAACTGGGAATAGACAAGTTTTTAGTTTTAACCCATCATTGTGAAGTAATTGACAACATTTTCGCTTAGATTGGTTCCCTACGAACTGCCCTTCTACCATGCAATTTTGTCTGCCACTGGGCACAAAACCAAGAAAAATGGAGGATCCATTATCAACTAAATATGGGGGCTGAGTTGTCAGATTCTACTTTAAGGATGACAAAGAAGAATGTAAGTTGAGACTGTTTCATTCGGGCAAAGCTTATGTTGGGGAAGCCCTTGCAAATGGTACTTGGCAGGTGATCGAACAAACTTACTTCAACCAATCAAATCAACAAACCATTAGACATGGTAGCAGAGCATTACCAGAAGATCCAAATGGGTAATAAAAAAATGTTTCCATGTTTTTTGATCTTCTGTATATTAAATATATTCCCCAGTTCTGATATTGCCTAACTCATGCTATAGCACCATCTATGCTAACCTCTTCAGAAGCCGCCATTGTTGTTTTCAAGCAAACAGTCAACCCTTGGAGTCATCAAACCTAAACCCTAGTACGAAATGCCCCTAGACTTGCAAGTAACACTGGCCGCTGTGGGTACTAAGCTAATTGGCTAGACATGCTAACATTTGCCTCTTCCTTAAGAGGCAACAAAACTATTTCGTATTCTTTTCATTTTGATCTTGCATTTTCAGTTCTAGAGAGGGTGAAATAAATAAATAAACCACAACCCAAACTTTTTTTTATATTGAGTTTTGCTTTTATAACCCCATTTTCCTCGCTTCAAGCTCCCGAGGCCCAATCCAGTTGCTGAGCTGAGTTTAGACAACGTTTTAATGAGGTTACAAGGCTGTTTGGCTCCTGCGATGTCCTGGTGGTTAGCCAATTGTTCCCATTCAGAGCAAGAAGATTTCTCACTTAAAGAGGAAGAGACTGAACCCGAGGCCACTCATTTAACATCACCACCTGCAGCGGCTCCGGCTCTCTCCACTGTCAGCAACAGCCAGACGACACAAACCGTTATTTTTTTTAACGAGTCTTCGGTTTGATTATGGGGAGGATGACATAAAAATCAGTCAGCCAAGGCAAACCACCCTCCAAAATGCGCCGCTTCGTGTTTGTTTTTGAATGCTCCTGCCCCCAGTGTATTCTATGTTCTCTCCACATGAGGCACATCCATCAACTGTGGGTAAACTATGAAGTGGCACCGCTGTGTGGAACCTAACCTCTCCTTCAACCCCAGCAGTGAATATCATCTATTAATAATCAGGCATCTTTATCACTTCAAGGCTTTCTGGATGTTTACCTCATTAACGGGGTCGACTTTAACTTGGTTACCGGCTCTTTGTGGCATGTAAATGTGTTTTTAATGCTCCCGTTGGCTGTGTGAAGTCACAGACATACAACAAAATCAGATTCACATGGTTTGACTTTCTACATTATTCTGCCAATTTTGGAGTGATTTTTGTGAACGAAGAGATAATTTTTTTTTTTTAAAAAGTAGGTACGAGACTTAAATGAAAAGGCTTCAAATCCTCAAACAAGTCTTCCTGGAAAAGCAGCTGAAAATAGACTTGACAGACGGATTCACCTGCTTTCTTATCTGTTTAAAGCATTGATTTTCCCTGTTCATACACGTCTTTCTAATTAGTTTAAAGTGGTTGTTATCCCCCCCCC
>OMLP01004149.1:37554-68150 GCA_900302685.1 Spondyliosoma cantharus | reverse complement strand
ATATAGAGCAGCACAATATGGTGTTAAAGAATGAAATGTGAGAGAAACTGTCCAGAAAAGATTTTTTCAAAAATGAAAAAAAAGAAATGTCCTGCTACATATCACTCCTATTCAATGTTCTCTCTGGTGGAGAATTGTGGTAAAGAATTAGTTTCTGAGGCTTGCCATCTTGTGTTTCATCTGTCTTCATTTACCTCTAATGTGACCTAATTCAAACAGATGAGATTGTCTCTCACACAGTTTAAACCAGCTTGATTACAGCAAAGAAGTTTAAAGCACACCATAGATGGATCAATCCACCTTGAAACTACATTTCATACAGCGCTATGATTGGGAGAGTAGTGCTTGTTCAAGATGGATTAGTTCGTGAAGTTTGAGTGGTATCTTAATCAAAGTTTGCAACTTCTGATCTGATGATATTGTTGTCTTTTTTCTAAGTTCAAAATCTTTTTTCAATGTATTGTTTTGACATAATTTTGACAACTTTCTTGAATATTGCTAGTATTTTGCCCTCCTCTGCTACTGCTGCTGACGCGGTTCTCAGATCTCAGAAAATATCTCCTCGGATGACTCATAAATGTCTCGTCCCTCTAGATTGTTGATCAAATATATTTGTTAATGCAGTCATTAGTATGCCTCTGAAGATGCTACTTATGCAACACCCTTGTCAACACATCAATAGTCATGCAATCTGATTTCTAATACATTTCTCTTAACCATTTGCATTTTTGCTCCCCGCAGATTTCATCCCGACTTAAAGTTGTCAGAAGCACAGGTTCTGGCGCTGCGGGCGGTGCATCTTCCCGCCGCACTGCAGGACTGCATTCGGGCCATCGCCACGGCGGCAGGACACAGCTCAGTGACCTCTGCCCTCTCCAGGCTCAGCCTCTATTTACTGATTGACAGACTGGCCTTCCCTCACATCCCCACCCACAGCTGCAGAGACACCCTCTCCTCCTTCAGTTGGCAGGCAGCATTGACCAGGTACAGATTCATGCACACATGCTAATAACCGAGCAAGTAGATACAGTATGTCTCGTTAAGTTTTATGAATTAAGCAAATTATCGCTGTGAACCAAATGGCTCAGTGAGCACAATATGGCTTTGTCTTTTTGTCATATTATGAAGAATTTACATGAATTGATTGTGTTGAATGCCTTTTCTGCCCTCCCTCAGGAAGTATGATGCTCTTTTGATATCTTTGACAAAAAGTTTGAGCGAGTTTGTTTTGTTTTTGTGCTTGGCATCAATCGTCCTTATTTAAGTTTTTATTTGCTCGAAGGACGTTTTTCTTAATCTTATTACTGTTATTATCTTTAAAAATGTCTTTGCTTCCACTAACTAATGCTATCCTAAAGCCTGGCCTTTAAACATTTAGATCATTCAAATGTGATGCTTCAGTCACGATAAAGAAAGACCAAACATTACGGACATTCAAGTATGTCAGTTATTTCAGTTGATTCAATCAGTTTATCACTACCTGTCTTCTACTGAAGCAGCATATGTCTAATACCTTTTATTGGTTTGTGCATTGATAGCTCTGCTGTACAATCATCTCTGTACTCACTAGAAAAATAATGAGTATTGAGCACTTTCTTTTAAAGCACATGTTCTTCCTCCTCTTCCTCTGTCTCTTCCTCCCTGCAGGTTTCTCCAGGTGTGTCCAGCCTCTGTGGAGGACGAGAGGTTGCTAGTGGGCATTGTTGCATTTTTGAATGCCTACTTCAAACAGATACACACCGAGTCCGCATCTGACCCCGAGGACAAGGACCTGCGCTGGATACTGGAACTCCTTCTCAACCAGGTACAAATAATTTACACTTTCTTGACAAGCACCGAAGTAAAATTTCACTACAGTAGTTCTTTATGGTTTTGGCTTAAAGGGATTGTTGAGTATCGGTTTAAGTTACAGCGTGGACTACTGTGTATACTCTACTGTAGCTTGCTCTGTGGTGAGTGTATGCGCTTGTAAAATATGTGTGTGTGCACATCTGTTAGCTAGTAATCTGGTTAGGCTCTCTCCTCTCCAACACAGAGGGTTATATACATGTAATCAAAGCGTGAATAAATCACACACCGTCAGGCAAGCCAAACATATTGCTCTCTCATAACGACAGAAAAATAGTATCACAGCGTTCCACCTCAGACCTGCGGCACAGATTATTTCCTGAGCTCTCAACACAGAGTTGAAGTCATATTTTCGCCTGAGGAAAAGACTAACCACACTGTTTTAGTGGGGAGAGCTACTTTTAGGATTTAATCAGTCTCACCTTGGCTTTCTCATTAATGCGTGTGTAAACAATAAGCCCTCCCCTGGCAGCTAAAGCAGACTCAGATTGAATGCCTGGTAGGGGTGAGCAGCTCTGCTCTGCTCCGACTTTTCTGTAATTACTGAGCTGTTTCGGGAACATCTGTCGCTCTCTATACTCACATAAACTATCTACTCCGTGTGTACCGCTCAATAAGAAATTCTGCATGCTAGGCACTCCTAGATCTGAGTTTTTTCAGCGAAAGGTGGGCAGTGCTGAGAAGGAGTTGCTTGCGAATACACATGTCGGCTTCCTGTACATCTTCCCTCCATGAGTCAGTTTAATTGAATTTAGAAAAGCGGGCAGATAAATCTTGGTTTACGGTTAATGCTACTGAATCCACTTAAGTTAAAGGAGCACCATGTAGTTTTGGGGAAGAAACTTTAATCAGAAGAGAAAGATCTTCACCAGCTGATGTTTTTAATGCCCAAACAAACTACATAAGCAAACTCTCTTTGTTTTCATGACTGAATAAACTGAATAAACGAGCTGACCTAAAGGACAACACAGTTTCATTCTGTTTTACTTTGTTTATATTTGGCGGACCCTGCCACCTTCCTAGCCGCAAGCAGTGATCTGAAGACCTTATTTTCCTATGACAACAGCTTGTTTATTCAGTTATGGAAAATAATAATATTTCTGAGTTTCTATTATTACCTTATTAACATTGTAAATATTAAAATAGTGCCCCTCTTAATAATCTGTCTGAACAAGGGGATGTACTATTAAACCATGCATATGGACAGTACAAGAAGGTATCAAAAGAAGACAAAGCTGGTGAAGACCTCCATAAGTTGTCAAAACAAACATTTAAAAGAAAGGAAAATTGAGTAAGAAGAGACAAGCTAATGTCCATTATCACATTAAACGGGCTATATGTAACAATTTGCAGCAATTTACATGTATTAATCACTTTTTATTGGCCACCTGTGAGCAGATTATGGCGTGAAAAATGATCTTCCTCATCTTTCTCACTCATCTGTCAATCACCCAGGAGACAGAGTCCCTCCTGAATTTGCTGCTCGGTGTGGAGACCCAGACCTCAACTCCGAGCCCGGGGGAGTCGGAGGAACTGAAGAGCCACGTCAGCCAGAGACTCCAGAGAGAACTCACCAGCTTCTTTAACCTCTTGCTCCTGCGGCTGGCGCACACCACGGACAGGTTGGAAGAGTTTACACCAAGACTGTAAAAAGACAGACGATAGGCACATCATTTCGAAAGATAATTTAATTTCCTGCATTATAAGACTAGAATAGGTGGGAATTTACTTATCAAACATGCAGTGAAGAGCTAAATTCTGCATTGACTGCAGGAGCAGCTCAGGGCCACAGAGGCACAGTTGACCTTCCAAGTCCACATTTCTGCCGGTTTTGTTCCACATTATTTCCTGATGATTTCTTCATTAAAAATGAATTAAAGAACTGCAGTTCTTACTCTGTTAGTCTATGGGAAAGTATTTACTTCTTCATATAATTCTATTCAGACTTCCTTTAGGGTTAGAACATTGATTAATGTCATCAGGAGGAAAAAAAAAATACTGAAGTGTTCTTCCCCCTCTATAAGGAATGTGTAGCCCATTTTTGAAGGAATCCAACTAGCTGAGTCATTTAGAACATGAAAATGAATCTCAAACATATAAATGTAAAAACATATGGTATGCTAATTGTCCACATTGTATTTCTTTTTTTTCCTTTCTTTTCTGCCCTCCTGTCTGTCTGGTTCCTCACCCTTTCTCACTCTGTCCTTCCCTGTCTGTCCAGGCTATCTCTGGCATTAGCAGGCCACTTCAAGAGCCAGCTGGCAGTCCGCTTGCTTCAGAGCCTGCGGGTGTCTGACGCCCCGCGCTTCTATGGCCTTCCCAGCCTGGAGAGGACACTGCAGGGTATGGTCAGCCTGACTGCCCAGCCTGGCTGGAGCTCCCACTGCCCTGACCTGGAGCCAGCCCCTCTCTGCTCCAAGTATCTCAGTGGGCTATTAGAGGTGTGTGTGTGTGCGTGTGTGCGTGTGCGTGTGTGCGCGTGCGTGTGAAGTTCTGTGTGCATATGTTCATGTGTTGCATGAGCATACGCGAGACTCAGAGCTGATACTGCCGACGGAAATGAATAAAAGGAAAAGCACAGTGCTTTCTGAGGAATTAATTAAAATTAGGCAGAATATGGTTACGGGACATGAATTGCAATAGGTAAAAAAAATCTCATTGATTAGATATGCCACACTGTGAAGATGCTGATGAGATTAATCAACCTTGCCTATTCCATCTGTTCAGTTGTTCAACAGTCCATAAAAACAATAGCGTTAACACAGTGCGGAACCAGCTTGTGCAGCAGTCCTCAGCACAGAGGTGTCCAAACTTTTATTTTTGATTGAGGATGAATGACCCCGGTGGAATACACTATCCTGTTTACACAAAAATCGAATATTCTTGTTCATTTAGTTTGTTTTAATGTGGACATGAATTAAGATCAGATGAGGACTGAAGGCTAATTCCTTTTTTCATTCAAGATCTCTAGTGGCTGCATTCGTCTCACTGATTCCCGTCCAAGTCTTTCACCCCTGTCTCCTCAACCCCTCTGACCCACCTCTCACCTGGTACTCCTGTCACTGTAGGGCCCTAAAGCTCAGCAGGCCTTGGGCTGCTCTCTCTTCACCTGCTCTTCAGTGCAGTCCCACATCCTGATGGCACATCAAAGCAAAATAATTAGTCTCAGCTGTATTTAGCTTCAGAAGCAGTGAGTTGCATGACAAGCATACAGTAATCACCATCTCAGAAGCAAGCAGTCTTTGTTCAGCTTTCGTTTGCTTTGGTTCTAAAATAACAACAAACAGAAAACCTGCAGCAACATGTCACAACATCACTTACTGTTAAAGTAGTATGTAGTTTTGGAGAAGAAATTTTAAAACTTTTTAAAACCGTTAATATTTACAATATTATTGAGGTAATGATAGAAACTCAGAAATATATATATTTTTTTTCCATAATTGAATATACAAGCTGTTCTCAGAGGAAAATAAGGTACCCAGAACACTGTTTGAAGCTAGAAAGGTGGCAGGGTCCGCCACGTATAAACAAAGTAAAACAGTATGAAATTGTGTTATATTAATATTATTGTTAAGATATTTTGTGTATTTAGTTGAAGCATAAACAAATCAGTTAATTCAAATCAAGATCTTTCTCCTTTGATTACATTTATTTTCCAAAACTACACAGTGCACCTTTTAATACCATGCAGCATCAGCTGTGTCTTTGCAAGATGAGAAACGCTGCAGTGCTCTTTAATTCCAAATATAATCTGTGCCCTCTACACAGGTGATTTCCTCATTCTATGTCGAGTGGGGAGGCAACTCTTTGTCTTTCATGGGGAAAGGTGTGACCAAGAATGCTGTCATCTCTCTACTTCACCTGTCCCACGAGATGATGGCAGAGAACAAGGACGAGGCAAGTGTCAACTGTGTTTCATACCGCTGTGAGGATGCTGTGGTGAAATATTTTGGAATGCAACCAAAAGCATGTTTTTCTTCCCATTTTGTCTGCATCAGGACTTCATCTCCCAGTGGTCTTTGGGAAATGAGGCAACTGCAGAGGAGGCTAGCGCCTCTCAGCTTGGTTTAGCCTGGCTCATCCCACTTTGGGTCGACAGAGATCAAGAGGTACGACTGCTGAACTCATTCTAATTTAAACATACATTCCAACATATTTAAACTATGTAGTGTGTGCACTCAAGGCTTCAATATTTAGCTGTTTACTGTTCATTCTTCAGCTTACACTTCTGTACAACAACTGCTGTCATAATATGAAGTGTCTGGAAGCTCGACTTTTGGGACAAACCCGTAAGAGTTGCGTAACAACTCACAGACAAAAAGAACATGACAGCCAGTTGCACCAAAAATAAGCTCCCATACACATCAGTTTATGAGTCTCCCTTGACAAGGCAGACTGTTTTCTATCATCCCTGTAAATGCTACTCAGCACAGCCCAATTTCATTCTAAACATGAGCTGCATCACAGTTTTTGCAGATTCCATAGTCTGTGGATATTTAAACCCCTGCAACGCTTTTCTTTTTCCCACATGTGTGTCTCCCCTCTCATGTCAGGTGAGGTGTGCCAGTTTGGGCTTAGGCGCAGCTCTGTCCTCTGTGCCCAGTGGGTGCCAGGCTCTGTGCGGCAGCTGTCAGAACATCAGCGGCGGGTTGTGGGGCACATTGCTCAACATCCTCCTGGATCAGCAGGAGAGCAGCATGGTCCGCAGAGAGGTAGGATGTTCCAACTGCAACTCTGCTCTGTTGTCTGCAACCACCCAGAAATGTTCTGTCTTTATTGCTACACTGGAAACAAGTGACATCCTCTGAGGAGTTCTGTGTCAAAATATATGTTGTTTTGTTCTGAAATTGGAAGCAAAAGGCGTATTTTACTTTTATTTCATGTATTGTCAAGAAATGGAACTGGACTTTAATGTATTACCAGCCAAAGACAGGCAGGTGGCACTGTTGCTGATGCAGTCTAACGTGACCCGGCACGTATCCGTATTTGGTTTGTGTGTCCAGGCTGCATTTATCCTGCAGAACTTGCTGGTGATGCCCATGCCTGCCAACGCAGAGGAGGCCAAGGACTCCCACTGGCAGGTCAGCAGCTCTGCCAGCCAGTTAAAATGCTTTTATGGACCATGAACTGTTTTCTCTCTCTCTCTCTCTCTCTCTCTCTCTCTCTCTCTTTTAGTTTTCCCTTTGTTTCTATCCCCTCTCCATTCCTCCCTCACATCCCTCAGCCCTCTCCCCTCTCGTTCAGCCCTGCAGGGTTCAGGCCATGGGTGTAGCTAGAATTCAAGCTCTACTGGGGCGCACGCCTCCAGCACTGGCATCCAAAAATAATTACGTTTACGTCTCTGTCAAAACACCAACAGCATCTTAATTTGGGGTGTCGTGACTCTTGGGAGCTGTATGTCAGAGGTGAAAATGATAGATATGATTTATTCTTATCTTTTAAAAACATGGCTTGCTGCTTGTTAAATCTGATCTAGTTGTAATTGCCAGAAAAAAAGTTTTATCAGCCTGTCAAAAAATGTTAAAATAAAACTGATTAACAGAAATATTTGCTTTAAACATTATTATTGTCATTTGAAACCATTGTATGCCACTGATATAATCACACTCTTTCAAAGAAGACTTTTAATTATTAAGAAAGGTAATAAAATAAACCACATAACCAAAACAGTACATAAAACAGACTCTTGTCAATACCAATATTCAGTGCCATGGGGGGAAATTGCCACAACATTGTTTTTTATGAAAAGATAAATATAATAAGCACAACATCATCTAAGTTTATTTACTTCTGGGGAAGGTGGGGCTATGTGGGCACTACAGTATCAATACTGCAAAAAGTGAGTGTTGAAATTGTTTATATATTTTTCATCATTTTGAGTATTATTTTGGAACTAGATGTGATATGACTAAACTTGGCAAAGTAGATTTCAGTTTAATGTTAAAGCAACATTATCTAGAAAAGGAATTTTGTGCGTCTTGGCACTTTTGCCCTGTTCTCATCAGTAAATATGTACTCATCTTTGCACCTTTCCCCTACTTAACTCTCTCTTCTTCCAGCACCCATGTGTCCACGATGAGGTGTCTGGTGTGTCTTTGGTGGGTCTCCCAGCACTCCAGGCTCTGCTTTACCACTGTCAGTACTTCCAGCATGTGGCTCTCTCGGCCTCCAGCTGTTACCAAGGCAGGTACACGTTCCACCTGCAACCTCGTGCTGACGCCGCCAGCGCACCTCAGGAGAGCAATTCACTGGGTAGGATTCATTTTTCGTGCAAGTATAAAGTGATTCTTGCATTCTAGCAGTGTTTTTCCAGTCCACGTTTATGTTATTAAGTCTATGTGCTTGGCTAGATTCTGAGAACTCTCTGTGGTTTTGGAGAAGCGACCCGCCGGCACCCACCATCAACTCCAGCAGGCCTTCCAGCTCCCTCTCCACGTCCAGCACTGTGGTCAGCAATGCTCTTGCACCCTCAGACATGCAAACACAAACAAATGTTGAAAATACATTTTCATTCATTATCACATCCTTATGTTGTCCATTACAGATAAGAGGTTCAGGATTACACACCCCGAAGGGACCCTCCCCAGTGAACATCACAGAAGATACCCCTGCCAGCAGACTGATGGCTCAAGGTACTACAGAGAAACAGAGTGTCTGTGTGTGCACACGTGCATTCAGAGTAATGGCAACACTTCTTCACACCATATAAACCTTCACATTATTTTCCTTCAGAACCTCATTGCGGTCAATGATGGTTATAAACTAAAATCATTCCCCACATTTGTGTATTTATATTTCTATCTTGCATACACAGTTTAATAAGTACAACTTTGTTCTCTGGTATTTAACCTCAGTTTGATGTTTTCGATCATGCAGTCACAGCATTTCTAGTCTCTGACAGACGTGATTCAAACAGTGCATGAACCATTGGGGAGGCGTCTCTATTAGCCGCCTATTGATGTGTCTCACAGGCCAGAGTGACACAGACACCAGCGACTCAGTTGCCTCCCAAGACTCCCGACAGGGCGAGCCCTCAGCAGCGGAACCTGTTGTCATGGTAACTCCCGACCTCATGGCGGCCCACTGCTGCCTGCTGACCAACCTGCTGGCCATCCTGCCAGATTTCACCCTCACCGCCCTCCGCCACAACCAGCTCCTCCAGGGACTGGCCGGGTAAGAGGTCACATGCTGTGTGATCACACTATAGCTGGGCAATATAAAGATATTGTATCGTTATCATGATATGAGACAATATTGTCTTAGATTTTGGATATCGTTAAATCATGATTTAGCATAAATGGTTTTTTTCCTGGTTTTGAAGGCTGCATTTCAGTAAAGTGATGTCATTTTCTGGACTTACCAGACTGTTCTACTCCTTCTGATACTTGTCTTTACTCACTTAGTCACTATATCCACATTACTGATGATTATTTATCCGAAATGTCATTGTGGTAATATTTAATGAAAGAGCCAGTTGTCACCAGTGTTGTTGCAACAGAGAGGTTTTTTCAGTCTCCCAGTTGTAGCATTAATTAAGTGCTGTTGAGAAGATTTAAAAATATTGAGATATATATCGTATATGGAGATGTAGCCATTTTCAGGCCATATCGCCCACCCCAAGATCACACACTCCAACTCAAATGTGTTAATTGTGATTAAACTCAGAATGAGAGAGAAACATTTGTTGCAGCCTTTAAAACCAGGAAAAGACACTAATGCTACATCGCAACAGTATAATAAACCTCAGACGATATACATAGTCTCATAACACGATAACAATATCATTTTGATATATTGCCTGATATAATTCCTTAATTTTTATATTAACTCTGGTGCTAAAATGTTTTGTTTGTAGTTGAATAAAGGGAGAGTTGAATGATGAAGTAATTCTTTATTTTGATGACTGATTTATTGCTTTAGGTGTCAGTAAAAGTAATCAGTCAGTAGTAGTCAGCAGTAAAAGTATCAGACATTTTCTGGTTGCAGGAAGATTTTGCTGTGTAAATGAAAGTCATAAAATCAACACATTTTTTTTACATTTGCTATCATGATTAGAGATTATCTAAATAAATATGCTTATTTTTTATTCAGTAAGGAATTAATGTTAATTGTGGCCCTAATCCCCTCTGGCTTGTTTCTTTGCAAAAACACACATTTCTCATCGTCTTTCTTTTCTTCCTCCTCAGTCTGGTGAATATCGGGCCCATTGAGAAATGTCTGACTGAGCTGAAAACACCCAACGTCCTACCCGGAGAGAGGGAAGACATCAAGGGCCAGGTGAGGAACGCTGTGATCGACAGTTCTGAAGAGTTTTTCAACTTTTTTCTGGTTATTATGACTTACCACATGCACAAAAAAAACGTGGGTTGGTGGAGCACAGTGCCAGCTTCAGTGCAGCGCTAGGTTGTCTGAGGGCTCCTCCGGATTTTTCGGTGTGGGTGGAATATTCAACAAGCTTCAACTCAAAGCACACCATTGTTTTTGCAGCTCAGGGAAATTAGCTTTTTTTTTAAAAAAAATGATATCTTTTATATATACGCCCGTCTCCGTCTTTTCTCTCACCTTACCTGCTCAGTAAACTTGTGCGATCTGTTTGCATGTACGTGTGGTGTATCTGTCTTTCTGTGTGCATGTGCGTGCGTGGCTCTAGTTCGTCATCCTACTTCAGTTCCTGTCCAGCTTCTCCAAACTGCTGCAGTCCTGTGTCATGGTGAGCCAGGAGCTGATTGGCCAGATGGACTTCCTGAAACAGCTGTTGACTACTCTGGTGGTGGTGCTCACGCTGGATACCAAAGGATTAGGTCCGAACCTTATGTTAAACTCAAATAGAAGTAATGATTTTTAGCAAATAAAGTTGGTTATAATGGTCCTAAGAAAATGTCTAATTGTTTTCCATATTCCATATATACTATCACGTATGTCAGCCACCAACAACGCTCCAAATGCGAGTCCTGTTCCTACATTTATCCTGCAGTGTGTTCTACAGTGTGATCTGTGTGTGGCTTTGTGGCTGTCTTGTGACATAAAATTTGTGACTCACTCTTTCCCTCTTCAGATGCAGGTACCCGGGACGCAGTTTGTGTGTGCTGGGCAGACGTGTTTATGCTCCTGGCTACTCTGGTGAGGAGGGACAGCTCAGCGGCGTACCCATCTGTCTCTGCTGCGCTGGGGAGACGCTGGCGGACATTTGCAGGTACACAGATACTCTGTTCTGTGTGTGTGTGTCTGTGTGTGTCTGTGTGTGTGTGTGTGTTCAAGTGAATAAAAGTGATTATTAATTGTTGTGGTTGAGGCTGCAGAATACCTTCTGTAATCATCTATTATGGATCTTTTCTCACGATTTATAATAGATAATTGTGTTTTTCAGAAACATTTAGTGTTCCATTTTAAATGGTCCCCTGAAATGGTGGTTTAAAAATAGTCAAGTACTTGAAACATGAGGAAATTTAAATGCCTGAAGAGAATGCTTCTGACATCTGCCTCACTTTGAGAACCCCCGCACTAACTAACTAGGATTAGTGTTTTAGGTGCAATAGTGCAGCTTTAATTCTGGTCCAAAGAAAGAAATTCTATCATATTAACATGTTCATTGCATCATTACTGAGTGCATTACACTCCCTGAACAGATGCTAGGATAGGATAATTGCATCCTGTCCTTACACTACCTCTACTCCTCCTACTCATCTTCCTTTGTGATTAATGGCACAGCAGGGAAATCTGATGAGTCCAGTAAAAGATGAATGCCGAGTGTTTGTGCGTGTATTTATGTATGTGTTCGTATGTTTATGGTGTCTAGGTGTCTGCATATACATTTTAATGATAAGTGTGTCCTCCCCCAGCGCATACTTCCTCAGTCATGGACAAATATCTCACTGTCAAGGATTTGCCTTTTTGTCTCGCAATGATTCAGAGATTATTGCCGCATCATTTGTTAAAAGAAAGCTGCTCTAACTCTTATGTTCCCACTTTGTCTGCAGGGACATTATCAGTGTGTGTGAATGAGAAGTTTGCGGACCCTCATCTTCACACCGTGGCTCTGCAGTTTCTCCGCACGGTTTTCACAGAGGAGACAAAGAGTCAGGGTGCAGAGGTCACCACCTCACATTCTGCACATGCTACTGCTTTGTCTGACATCGTGAACGGCCACTCAGCCAGCCAGCTGTGTGAACTGTTACTGCAGGTACGTGGAGGTTGTAGTCAGTGTCGATCAAGGGTGGCCAAACTTTTTTCTTTGGCGGGCCAAAACTGGAACTTAACGACAGGTTCTGCCATCTATCTATTGTAGCATTTTTATGATGCAAAATGGAACCAGAATCCCAGCTGAGTTCAAATTGCCACTCTGCCTGCCGATTGTGAAAATGAAAAATTAGTTAGGGAACCTTTATATTTCAATGTGTAAGATGTGCAAGTATTTAATTCTTACTCAAACCAATAGGGGGCAGCATATTACCAGAGCAACTGCTTACTGCTCCTAACTGTAGCTGACAGTTAGCTAGTTAGCTTAGTTAGCCATGCAGCTAGCAGTCCACACTGGGGGCTCGGGGACCAGGGTTAGCATTTACTCCGCTAGCACAGGAGCTTTGGGCGGGGGAGGGACAGAGCTGCCTAGCCTAGCTAGCATGCTAACTTAAGTAGATATCTCTGCAAAACATTACATATAAACTTCACAATGTCAAACCTGTTTTCTTAGTCCAATTCTGTGATCATTTTGATAATTGTTTAACCGATACATAAGTCATAATACAAGTCTTTCATAGTGCGTTTCCGTTGTGATTTCTGATGCCAGGGTTTTGAGACGAGGACCCTTCAGGACCCTTTAAAGAAGCTCACAGCCAGGGCTCTGATGACACTGCTAGCCTGCAGCCCCACAGCTCAAAACCATGCAGCCAAAGGTAATTCCCCAAACCTCTAGAGTCAGTCACCATTTAGGTATTCTTTGAAATTAAAAAAAAAAAAATCCCTAGCTTGTTGTCTGGTGGTTCCCCATAAGACACATGGGATGACACATTAACCTGAAAAAGTTTAACCTCATTCTTGACTGGAAAGGCCCTCAGGAGTTCATGTTCGATTTGTGACACACTTATGGTGAATATCTTTTTAGAACTCGTCATTTAATGCGAAGTTAACAGTTTTATGTCTCGTTCTGAATTGTTTATTTCCAGCTGGTCTGATTGACAGCTGTGTAGAGCAACTGAAGCAAACTCACTCCCAGCTCCACCTGGAGTCGGTCCGACCCGGCAAGGCTTCTCACCGCAAAAAGGTGAGCAGAGACCGGCTGGAAATTTCCAGTCTTGGCATTTCTTTACCACTTTTCTGTGTTTTTTCCATTGAATAAAATAACAGTCTGAATCCAGTTTTTGGAAATATATTATGAATATCAGTGCAGTAAAAGGGGAGTTTTCAACTTGAACATTTCAACATGTTGGTGTTTTTTTGTTTTTTTTTATCTTTCTATATTACCAGGAAGAAGGCTATTTAAAGGAAGTCAAGCTGAATGTGGAGATCCTGCGGAGTGCTCTTTACCGCAACGATGAATGCAAAGTGAGCCTCTGCGTCTGCCTTTTAATTCCCCGCTGCTAATTGTTTTTTAATGGAACCTCAGTGTACTGATGCTGTGTCTGTAAATGAGATTCAGCTAAGTGCGTACGGTCCTACTAACATCTCAGCAAGTTTAGCTTCTCACACACTATAATGGCATAACTTACAGAGGATATTAGCTGGTTTTCATTTTATAAGTGGCCTTTCTGTCACTGGTGGTTACCTTGGACTAAATAGGCAGGGAGGCTGTGCTGCAGTGTTTACTCTCCTCCCTGTGCCTCTCCTGCACATTTAGGAAAAAAACTGAGGCATTTTGTGTTGATTACTGCCATCTGTGTTGTTGCTATTGTATAAATCATGTACATGCCTGTATGTGGGCCTTTTCTTATGCAAGTGCATGTGTGTGTACGTGTAGGTGGTGGCCACAGATGCTCGCCTAACACAGTCACTCTATGCTCTTTGGCCTTGGCTCCTGTTGGACGACCCCAGCATGGAGGCGGCACTGGAGCTTCTGTGCGTTTATACGGCCAACTGCACCACAGGTCTGTTTGTGTGTACGCGCCTGTCTGTGTGTCTTATGTGTTTGTGCAGGCACTGTGCCTGGCCCGTGCCTGCCCATCGCCTCTGTCTGCGGTTAGCAATCTGACTGAGTCACACACACTTCGCACTGAGGAGCCCATTGTTTTCTCCAGTGACCACTGAACAACATTGTGTCTCACTGTATAAGAGCAACGCCTGCTCGCCTGCCAGCCACAATGGGCACAGTGTCGGGATGCAGGGATCAGGCTGCATGGCTGCCCCGCTGTATGTATGGCAACTGGTTTCAGACCAGGAGGAGACGATGTGGGGAAGGACAGAGCATCTCTCTGTGTTGGTATTCCGTCATGCAAATGTAAGAATCGTGTATGTGGGAATCAGAACAGCATAAGCTTTTTAAGTAGTGGAAAGGAAAGATTCACGGGGAGGAAACAGTGGGGAAATTTTACTTTGATAAACGGCTCGTGGTTCCTTTGATGTGTTTGTGTGTGTGTGCATGCACGTGTAGTTGTGCAATAGAAATCAGTTTCATCAGCGAAGGGAAGGAAGTTTTATGTGCAACACTTATGAGCATTTCTGTGTGCGTCTCTCTGTTTGATTGGCACCTGTTCCTCAGTGGGTGCCTGTGCTCTGATCTAAACTCACTCGCTTTAGACCCCTCATATGCTCAAGCTGTGAAAGCACCAGAAATCAGTGAAGTCGGGCACAGTATTTCCCTAAAGGTTAACCGAACAGCAGGTTGTGTTCAGGCTGCATGCAGCCAGGCTTAGTATTACACCATCCACCCTCAGGCTACCATTTTGTCTCCTGAGACTGCTACATTTCTCCTGAATGTTTCATCTCCAGTCTTCCTCCTTCATCCCAGGCTTTGTTTGCACTGCTAGTTCAAGTCAGGTTGTTGTATTCATCTGTGCCACACAGATTTCCACAGATATTTTTGTAGCAGTCCCTGAAACTTGCTGCTGCAGACAGACAGGAACTAACCCCCCACATTTCTATGGAATGATCAATCCTATATGGAAAAAAATTATTGAGATTAGCAGCAGCAGTGGGAACGCCTTCACATCAGTGAAGTAGATCCATTATAAAGCAGAGCTCCCTTGTCAATTCTGTGTTGGAGCAGCTTTCTTGACAGGTATTGAGATCACCTCAGGCTAACATCAACATACGCCTGTTGCTGTATGTTACCATCCCTGGATTAGTATAACCAACAAGCTGTCATGTTCTCCAATAAGTAACATCAATCACTGTCAGACTATGTCTCGTCAATGCTTTCCGTCTTGAGCTTGTTCATTTCAGTACTTTCTATGTAATCTGCAGCTGTAGCAATTAGTCTTGACAGTCATGCTGATGTGAGTGTGGCGCAAAAAGAGAGAGTTTTTTTTTCCTGAGTTATTTGTATGTTATCTATTTGTGTTTACATTTCTGTAAGGCCTTGTAGTAGAATAAATTGTAGCCATAGCCTGAGGCTGAATCATTTTCCTCCCTCACAGAGTCAGAAAATGGTGCTTTTCATCATCAGTCAGAGAGCTTTCATGGTGAATAAAGATTAAAAGCCAGTTAAAATAGATAAAAAAAAAAAGAAAAAAAAGAAACTTTCAGTGATGTCTTGAATTCGACATGTGCGATCTAGTTCTTTCAGAACTCTGTATTCATTGTGAACACTGTTTTTTAAGATGACATATGTCTTCATTCAGTGTCTTCACAGGTTGTGCAAGCAGCCGTGCACCGATGTTTTGGTATAGTGTGCAGACAGCCGTGCAGTCAGGCGGGTCAGTCTTTATTTTTGCGGCTACTGGTTGCCGCCGGCTGGACAGCTAGCTGGATTAAAGATAAACAGAAAAAAGCAACCGGTGCCAAGAAGAAGAAGAGCATTTTGCTGACTGTTACTGTGTTTGTATTGGACTTTTCCGAGTGATAAAATTGGCTACCATAGCTGCTAGCAGTACACTAAACCACAATCCAATACAGAGCATTAATAAGAATGTGGGCGTAGAGAGGATATAAAATGTGGGTGGGACATGGAGGTTTTTCAAGTTAAGCACAAGAAAACAGAGTAGATGTAATTCCCTGTACTGGTGGATAGAGGTTTTTTATCTGGATAAACAAGCATGAGCAAAATTTGTGGGACATTTGTAATTTCTTCCAGACACAAATTTGAAGATATTAAAAAGCTAAAAGTGTAGAAATGTATTTGATGGCTATTATATAATGGCTGTGTGGCACAGACTCTTGATGTAGACTGTTTTGTGGTTAAAAATCTATATTCTAACATCTCACACACATAGAACCAAACAACACATTTTTTGCCATATTATTTTCCTCTATCCTGTCATGTTTCCCTTCTTTCTACCTCATCTTATACTATTTGTGGTCTGGGCCTTTTGTGGTGACAGTGTTTGACCCTCCTTAACTCAGCTGCCTGGCATTCAGGGATCGATGACTAGTTCACCTGAGTGACGCACTCCTGTGTGCTCTGGAGCTGCTGAGTGTTTCTGTGTGTATGCAATGTGTCCCGAGCTGCCTGGGTGCAAGGTGGCAGTGAAAACATGGAAGGGAAATAAGAAAAGCGGAATGGATTAGGACATCAGACACAGACATAGTTCTCTGAAAAGAGCAGCAAGTGAATAGACTGACACATTTTTAACATGGTAAAAATGGGGGGGGGACACCCATGTATAAGAATGTTATGTTGATGCTTCTAAACTGATTGAAGCCACTTCTTTTGGGTCGTTGGTATTTGCAACCAAAGGCTTAGCATAATAGTTTTCCAGGGAGAAACATTTTGACTGATACAAACATTAAAATGGTATATTATTAGGTAGGAAGTCAATACTAGCTGCTCACACAATATGGAAGCCTGTCAATCAGCACTACCCTTGATTGGCTGCCTCAGGGACAAGGAGAAAGCTTGTGGGCTCTCCATCAGGCATTGATTATTGCGATGACCATTAACACAGGGTTAAGGCCGGACTGGCTGATCAAAATAGACCTTAATTTTCGGTGCTTTAATTACTGTGCTCCTGTACACACGTCACAGTGTATGTTGTGTGTAGATGATTAATTGACTCGCGCACAGCTGCAATATTTGTGAAACCTGTCTTGAATTTTTGATCAACCTGTCCTTGATTTGTTTTGTCCCTCTCTCAGCATGTAGTTCTCTTTGTGGCGGAGGCCTTGCTGTTGCACCAGGATCTAAATGCACCGTTGGCAACTCCCTGATGCACTCTGTCGTGAAGCTGGCCTCAGGGGTTGCCCCAGACAACAGCCCTGTGCAGAAGCTCGCCTTCTCTCTCTTGGCTAACCTCGCCATGTCCCGCGAGTGCAGAGGCCTCCTGCAAAAGGTACAAGCCTGTTACACAACGTACTCAGCATCGTTGACAACAAACACTTGAAGACGTTAATGTGCGACCTAGTGATGATCTGTTTAATCAAAATAAGAAATGAAGAATTTTATTTTCAATCATGGTTTTCCCTGAATAAGAATGTTTTAAAATAAATGGATGAGCCAATTCAACACTTTCTTTAAGTTCCTTTTAATTGGCTGTGAAAAATGAATTCAGGAGTTAAATAAATGTAACTTTGTAAGATATGCAGTGTTACAGTGTAAAAAAAATAACCTCAATCATATCACTGGCTATAATTGACATGCTTCTCTCGCACTTAACGTGTCCAAAATCTCACCCTCACACTTACACCACGCTGCTAAACTGGGGAGCAGCTCTTAACGATCTCTTCACGTGACTGTAAAAAGTTTTGGAATAAATCTCTCTCATCTGCTTCCTTCTCAGAATAATTTCCTGCAAGCCTTCCCGTCAGTGCCGATGCCCAAAGCGGGTGGCGCTAAGGCCACGTCTGCAGGTAGTGGTGGCGGGAGTCTTCTGGGCCTGTGGCTGAGGCTGCTGGTCAATCTGTCGTTCGCGGAGGACGGCCAGCAGAGTATCCTTAGGGTGGCCGGAGCTCTGGAGCTGCTGGCAGACTTGGCACAGCACCGGCGCCACGCTCTGCTCACCCTCCACAACCTCTGCTTCTGCCCTGCCAACAAGCCGCACGTCATTGCCAACGGTATGAAAGGAAAAACTGGAGAAGTTAAAGGTGCACTGTGCAGCTTTGTGACTATAGGTTATGAAGTCCTGTATTCTTGAAGTGTGGGACTTCTATGATCTTCTTGTTCTCACTCCACCTGTAAAAAAAACAGACTACTCTTTGTGGCTGTGGCTTTGTTCAGGACATTAGCAGCCTCTCAAATCACCCAAATATTTATAATAGTATAGTATAGTAAAGTAAAGTATAGTATAGTATATAGAAATATAGATTATATAAAGCATTTGACATTAAAGGAATAGTTCAACATTTTGTGAAATGCATTTGCATTCTTGCTGTCAGTTATAAAAGAAGAATATGGAGCTGGGGCCAGAAGGTCATTGGTTTGCTTAGCATATAGACTGGAAGCAGGAAGAGAGGCAGGCTAGCTGTTTCTCCTTGCGTCTAGTCCCTACGCTAAGCTAACAGGTCAACCTCTTTCTTTAGGCTGCACCCTTGTCACCCAGAGTGGTGGGAGAGTGGTATCAAACTTCCTGTTTAATAACCAATCCCGCCAGTAAATAAGAGTAGTTTCTAAAATGTTGAACTGTTCCTTTAACTTAAAGGGTTGCCAGCACTGCCTGACCGGCAGAAAATCCTTCCATATTAGACCGTAGCCTTTTCTGGCTTACACACTCAGACAAGCCGACTGTACTCTGTCTGTGTCTGCTGAGCATGAAACAGCAGAGGGAGGCAAGTAAAAATAAAATGCTTGGTGAACAAAGTCATCCGGGAAGCTGAGAGTCCCAGATATGTTTTGTCAGAAGCTCTACACTTGAGACAAACAAGGAGTGAGTACTGGACTAAAATTCATCCGGTGGTCGGAAAAAACACATGCAATGGGATGCCCACATTGTTCTGGTTCTGCTACGGATAATGTGCACATTTTTGCCAATGGAATAAAAACATTTCATGATAGAGAGGCTGCGTGCTGCTTAAAGGTACAATATGTAGGAATTGCTCACCTGTAGAATTCATTCTTGAGGCAGCAACTCCTAACTGTAGCTGGTGTTAGCTAGTAAACTCAGTTAGCCGTGCATCTAGTGGTCAAGACTGGGTGCATTGTGCAACAGAGGGAGTGTTGTTGTTTACACCGCCAGCACAGGAATGTTGAGCCAGGATGGGCTGGTCAGCATGCTAACTTCAGTCGATAGCTCTGCAACCCAATACAATAGCTCATAACGTCATACTGTTATTTCTTCCAATTCCGTTGAAAGTTTTAAATACTTATTTTCATGTGTTCAACCATTTTTATTTTTTTCATATTTCACTTTTAAGTTTTGTATCTGCTATGCTGTAGAGAAAGTTACATTCGAAATTTAGTGTGGTGGGGAGAATGCAGCAAGTGTACAGAGAGTTATAGCTCTGAGACACGGAGAGGAAGTCACACAGACGACCCCCCACCCACTCGAGCAAGGCTGTAGGTGGGAGTCGTAGGACCAGGTGGGTGAAATCTACCTTGTGACAATACTTTTGTTTCCTGTGGAAAGATCAAGCTTCCTGTGCGTCTTGCATGCAGTGCGATCTCAATCGGTGATTGTGTAAGCTACGCGATTGCATTGCCCCCGTCTCAGGTCTCAGGCAAAACAGATGTTGCTGTGTGATATCTGGAAATGACCCAGATATTTACAGTGTGGTAAAACACTGTCAAACATGTTTTTCTGAGTTCAGTTCAGCGGTTGTCTGCACCAGAAAATATCAGTGTGTTGTGTTATTCAGAGTTTTTTTTTCTATGCTTATATATTACCTGTGTTAGAATCCTTCTTGTCACTTTGAATTTAAACAAAAATATCTGATTGCTCTTTTACAGTTTATGAAACACCTCTGATGATTATCTGCATATCTTTCCTCCAGGCAACGCCATGAAGGTGTTGCTATGCTGTCTGGACAGTAAAGACATGGAGACCCGGTGTATGGGAGCCTCTGCACTTTGGGCTTTGCTCCATAACAACCAAAGGGTACAAACACACACACACACACGCATCCACACATTAAAACTTTATTTCAGCGACAGTAAATTCACCGGCTAGTATTTGAGTTCATTGGCCATAAATGTCAAATTAAATCTGAGGGTGTCTTCACTCTGTCTCGTATAAGTCTGTTTGAAAGCTTCATTGTCCTCTCACACACAGAGGAGACGATCAGCCTTTTTATCTCCTAAATGAATTGAAAAAAGAAAAAAGAAATCCCTCCTGGTTTCTTCCTAATCTGTCTTTCTCATTTCCCCTCAAAGGCCAAGACTACTTTGAAGTGTCCCTCTGTTCGATTGAAAATTGAGGAGGCACATACCATCTCTAAGAAGGGTATGCATTTATTCACTTTGATGACGAGCACGCATCAGCACCTGTCATGGCGCCGAACATCTGATCATTAGGTTTTTCATGTCCCGTTGTTTACGATCGTGCTTTGTTTTTTTCTTCACATAAACCACAGATGCAGAAAAGAAACAGGAGCCTACGAGCGCCTACCTGTTGAAGTGCCTCGAGAACCTCTCCCAGCTGCTAAAAAACTGATTGTATTTATTTTATTTGTTTGTTTTGTATCATGTTTTATACTTGAAGTTATTTTGATATTAAAGTTGCCAAGTGTCAAATTTAACTCGGCCTCGTGTTGTTCTGACTTTATCCCAAACTAAAACCAAACCAATTGTAACCATGCTTTTCCTTTTTGTTTCAAACAATGTCATTTCTTTTGTAGGGGGTACAGCTGTGGCTTTAAACACCGCTAGTGTGGTTGTAGTTGTGAGACGTTGCTGTTCCACCCCATACCGCCCGTGGGTTACCTGGTGATAACCAACACAACTTGCTCACAGATACTGTAAACCAAGTGTTTACGGGAAGCAAGAAGATGTGTCAATTGTATGCCGTAAACACGAGGACGGCCTGCTTCACCTTGTCACATTTGCATGCTTTTCTCGGTATTCTGACAGACAATCCTCAGCTCATTGAAGCTGCCTTCCCAGGCACATACGTCCTCTTTTTACTTCATGCAGTGGACTGTGACAGATGTATGAGCAAGAGGGTCGAAGTTTATGAGGAGGTAGAATGTCCCAATTGTATGCATACGGCGTGCAACGGTACGTAATAAAAGCAAAAGGAAAAAGTGCAATTTGGAACAGCTAACAAGTCTAGAGTCATGCTAGCAGCTTCGCAAGGCTTTAATTAAAGTAGCATCAGACAAATTTCCCCCTTAGCATTTCCAAGCGTTATTATTGTTGGCTTCACTGTTGCAAAGACATCTGGATCTTTTACATTTTTGCCCTCAGAGTTGCAAATTACAACGCCTCAGGACAAACCCCGAGTATCATTTTGTCTATAATAAAGATAGATGGCCAGTTAATCTTCCTTTTTCTGGGGGAGCGAGTGCCCCGTGGCTGAAGAAATGGCGTAGTGATAGCGAGGCTTATAGGGAGCCAGTGTAAACTCTGATATCCACCTCATAATTGTACACTCAAGCAGAAAACTTGACTATTGCCAGTTTAAGCACTGAGCTACTTAAATCATATGGCTAACGTCAGCATACTAATGGGCTCAACAAAAGCTAGCATGTTGATACATAGCAGGTGTAATGTTATCCATGTTCAGCATCCTAGTTTGGCCAGAAGCTATCATGCTAACGTGCTAATTAAAAAAGGTGGACTCGAAAGGTGAGGGGGTGGTCAATGCCGAAAAAATGCCACGAATGTTCCTTCTTGGATGCCAGTTTTTTTTTCGATAAAACATGATAAAGTACCATGTGGGGACCTTTTTTGCACATTAGTGCCCCATCGCTGGTGCCCGTTAAATTTTTCCTGACCTTGTCCCTCAAACATCCAGAGTCCGCCACTGCTAAATAACCCCAAACACAAAATATAGCTGCAGCTAACGACAACATTTGGGGACCATGAAATTCCGAAGCAAATTTAATGGGAAACATATTGAGATGAGTTGAGATATTTTAATAAGAGCACATCAAACTCATGGTGGCGCTAGAGAGAAAGTCAGGTGATCACCAAAGTCAGTAGTACTGCGTAACATAAATACCTACACCATATCTTCATGGAAACCATCCAAAAGTTAGTTATTTGCATCCTTTAATCTCAAGTCTGTGTTTTTGAAATGGCAAAAAAAAAAAAATCCTCTAAAGCTCTAACTGAAGTTTAAAAATGCTTGTATACTGGATTAAAAAACATTTATGACAGCTGAGGGCAGCATCGGTACAGTTTGGAAAACTTCACTATGGCTCCCAGCATGCAGCATCATGCCGTAAGCTTGTCTCCTATTCCCAGCCCCCGGTGATAAAGTGCCCCTCTGTGTGGAGTGAGCTAACAGTGGGTTTACCATGAAGTGTGGCCCCAGTAGCTCAAGTGCGTCTGTAGCCAGAGAGCTAGCAGGAAGTGCAGCTCGGGTGCCTCTCCACTCGTCTCATCAATGCAGCTTTCATTCTCCCTCGGTGGGGCAAGATGGAAGCTGTACAAAAGGACCACTGGTACTTCGTGGTACTCATCTTTCTTCCTTATCTTAAAGGTATGGACTTGAGACTTATTTCTAAAGTTTTTTTAAAAGGGCAATTTATCATAAATGGAAGTGTGTCAAATAACAGTACTTAAATAGACTGTTCAAAGTTGAATCCTCTGTTGTCTGAGTATGTTTTTGCTATAGCTTCATAAGTATCTAATCTTAAAGTCATTTCTCAGTTTTCTTCACTTTTGGTTAATTTGGTTGGTAACAAAAAAAAAAAAAAAAAGTCGTAGAAAAACTTGTTTTTGTGAGTTTTGCGAGACATTATTATTCTAAACCTGTCAGAGCTCTCCCAGGGGCATCACCGGACTTGAAATCAGTTGTCATTCAGCTCAGATAAAAGGCTTTGAAAACTTGGAAGCTTGATCACCAACTATTGTCAGCTGTGTTTTTGTGTACTGGCTCAAATTAGCCTAATTACCATTACCCGAGGGATGGCCTCGAAGCTGTGAATAGCTGAGGTAATCTTCAAGTGGAGAAGATTAAGGGGGGAAAACGTTGCCTTTTTCTTCCTCTTTGCATAGGTGTGAATGTGATTTCTTAGAAGTTTATGATTCTATTCAAACAACTGATTAATTAAATTTATCTAATTTAGATTATGTTTTTGATTTCTTTGGCAAAATTCTGATTTAAAAAGTGCACTTTGTCCAGTTGCTGTCCCACAGAAAGATGCTGTCACGGTCCGTCTGGAGGAAGGAATGGTGCTTGAATGTTTGTGCCCCTGGGACGGCAACCTCAGCATGGTGTCCTGGACCAAAATACCAGACAAGGACCCGATAGCTGTTTTCCATCCAGAGTACGGAGTGGCCTTTTCGCACCATTACCGGGAGAGGATAGAGTTCCTCAAGACCACGCCTATGGACGGGAGTATTTCCATGAGGAACGTCACTCACCAGGATATTGGGCTGTACCACTGCTCTGTTCAGACCTTCCCTCAAGGCCCCTGGACGAGGAATGTTCAGGTGGAAGATTTAGGTAAAAAGATATGAGGGGGAAAGTTCAAGCTATTACACTGCTGCGCCCCCGCTGAATGACTAAGAAAAGTGTTGATGTTAGAAATGAAACTTACATGAGATTTACTGTACAGCCTTTCATTTCCACCACGCATTCAGATTTCTTTCTTCCTCTGACGAGATGTTTCCTATGTTTTGCAGATGAGCCCCCGGAAGAAGACAACGGCACAGAGCCCCCCACCCCAGAGCCGATCACGCCTGACACAGAGTTGGTAGCCGAGGAGGACAACAACCTGACCATCAGCTGTAACCACGAGCACAACGGCACCGTGTACCAGGTCATTTTGGAGAAGATGCCGCACGGCCACCCCTGGGGCATCATCGGAGTGTGCAAGAAGGTGGAAGGGGGCCTGGTGGCCGAGGACTACAGCGACCGGGGCAGGGTCAGCTGCACGGACAGCCTGGATGTCAGCCTGCACCTGACAGGTGTGGTGCAGGAAGACGGCGGCTTCTACCGCTGCACCTTCAGCACAGACGCAGGGGTGCAGACCACCACAGTGCTGCTCACCGTGCCCCCTCCAGGTACACAGACACACAGCATGCAGTGTGGATCATACACATGTATACAGCGTGTATGACAAGATGATGAATTGTGTCTCATTCTAAAAGTGATTTATGAATGTAAACATGTCTGAGAGACACAGTGATTGATGAAATCTAATGAATACAATGAAACAATGCTGTATCCGTTAATGTGAAACAATTCAGCAGACATCTGCTGAAACAACCACATCCTGCAAGCAGCTCTCTATTTACTGTTACTGGGAAGCTGTGTTTGTAGGTGTGTGAGTGCGTGTGTGCACACTACAACTTTAACGCGTGTTGTACGTGTGAGTCGTGAACTAAAAGATATTCTGAAACGTGTGTCACTCACCGCAAACACAATACAACCACACTGGTGTTTTCGGGTGAGAACAGTGAGAACCTCTTTCTTTCCAGCTGTTTAGGTTCATTTTATGATTTCATTATTTTCTCTATATCCAGGTGGGTTCAGCCTTTCCATGTACATGATGTATATTTACATCGGGGCTGGAGCTGCCGGGCTCGTTCTGCTCATAGCCATCATCGCACTAGTAGTGATTAACAGGTAAGATCCCGCAGTCGGTTTGCATTCATCTGTAGGAAACAAACGTCCAAAACTAATCCTGATTGAGAAATGATGGGTCTCTCTATTCATTGACACAAAATGCTCGGATCTTTGAGCACTTTAACATCAACAGAAGCCTGCGATCACACCAGTGGTGTTTGCCACCTTAATTCAGCACGTTGGCATGTTAAAGACGCAATATAAAAGATGTGGCTATCAGTCAAATTCAAACTCAGAACAAAAGGAGGCAACATATCACCTGCTAACTGCCGTTAGCTAGTTAGCTCAGGTGACCTTACATTTAGTGGTCCGGACTGGGAGCTCATAGAACACTGGGAGTGTTGGTGTTTACACCACTAGCACGGGGATGTTGGACCGGGACATGCTGGAGCTAGCTGCTTAGCATGCTAACTTCAATAGATACCTCTGCACCGCAAAGGGGAAAAAGTTGACCTGCTGGTGGTGCTAGATAAAAAGTGAGGCCGTCGTTAGAGTCATTAGGATGTCTGTACCAAATGCGACGGCAAACCTACATTTCTTTTGTTGTTTTGTGTCTTTCGTCCAATTATCACCACAGGAAGAAGACCAAGAGAGAGGAGTACAGAGTCAAACTGCATCCATCTCAGAGACAGGTGAGCCTCGCGTCACTCATCATATCTACTCTTGTCTTTACACTTGACACTTTTACGGCACTCCCTTACCTTCTCTTCAGACAGGCACTTCATTATAAACCCGTTACACTTTACTCTTAATCTTGTTTGGTACAGCTCATCTCTCACCATGTACCCTGATACTTTGTATGTATACTTGCTGACTTCACTAATGCCGCTTCACGAGCACTGACAGTGTCATGGCTTTTGGATCATGTACAAGAGCAGCTTGTCGAAATGTCGACAAATTGGTTGAAAATACATTTTATCTCATCAATTTCAAAGGAGGCCTACTATGGTTTTTTACTTTAGTGTTTTTGTAAAAGGTCCTTACAGAAGCTCCTTTTTCCCACAGAAAACTTAAAGAGACAGGAGCTGAAACAGAGCATTTCAAAGCAAAGTTATGAACCTGAAATAAACCTGAGCATAATATGTCTCCTTTAGGAATTTTAGCTGTATAATGTAAAAATGTATCAATATATCATATTTCACATTCAGCCTGTTCAGAGGGACATTTGAATACTTTTTGCCAAGCTACTCCTCGCCATCAGTCATTCCATTATCGTCTGTCACTTCCTTGTCTAACACCTAATTTACTAACATAATCTGCCGCACATTCACAGCCAAACTTCTACGAGAACATCTTCGTGCATCCCAGGAAGAAGTCCAGGCCAATAAGAAACTGCCCAGTCTATGCCAACCTGCAGAGCGTACGGTCGCACAAAGCCCGTTGTCAGCCTCATCGCAAATGAGCAGACGTAAATAAGATGTACTGCTTGATGTGAGTTTTCTATCTGTCACAGCCGTCTATCTGCCTGCCCTCAGCATTTCTCAGATTAGTGTACATACGAGCAAAAAAATAAATGATGATTATTTATTCGAGCAGGGATCACACTGACAACGATTAACATTCACACTGTGTTTGGAAAAAGAGTCGACAAGCTGGTGCTCGCGCGAGTCTCAGGAAGCTGTTCCGAGTCAAGCGTCGCTCCTGCTAATTAAATGTAGTATGTTTCTTCATAATTGCTGTTGAGGAAATATTTGTTTTGGGCAAAACAATATTTGACAGTAGCCGTCATGCACGAAGAGCAGACAAAGGGCTGTATAATCGCTCTTTTCACTCCCCTAACCCCCGAGTAAAATGACTGACAAAAGCCTGTGTAATTGCTCTCCTTTTACTTTCATCCCTCCTGGTTTCCATTCAAAGCCTGACAATGGTGTCTAATCATCTAACGGAAAAGAAAAGCAGTCAGTCAGAACTGTACCATCACTTGAGACTGTCGCCCCCCCGATGGGCTCTCTATCTAGGATGGCTACGTTCTAGTTACAGCACACTCTTATTATGAAAGCTAAACTCTAATTAGCTAATCCTGTGCTTTAGCTCCTTATACCTCCTCCGTCTACTGTTTATTGATGGATGTTTGATTTTTTTTTCTCTTTCAATTCCAAGCTTGCTTAAGTGCTTTTGAAAATCAATATTTAAGGTTTGTGTGTTGTTTACGTGTAATCTGATTCATCTCTCCATAGAAATGGAGGCAGTGGCTGAGGCCGTAACGGATATGCAGGCTATTCTGCTAAGAAACGAGACAAATGCGGACAAGCTAGAAATGTGGAACGTAAAAAAAAGGGACAATATGTAGTTTGGAATCACACAAGTTTTTTTTTTTGTTTTTGCCTTCATTCTCTCATCAAGCTGTTGCCGGCGAAACAGTAGAAGCTGCAACTTGTACATTTGACTGTGATACTGTGTGGGTGACCGGCGATACTGAAACTGATGTGTGTGACTGCAAAAGTGGTATAAATAAAAAATGTGTCATAACCACCACTACCTCGTTGATTTCCTGTGATGTGGGAGTGTGATGACAGGGAAAGAGAGAATCGCTGGCCAAAAACTTTTTCTAGGAAACGGATCATTCGCTGCAAAATTAAAATACCGCGTATCATCGAGTGCATGCTCAAATTTTTGAGGGAGCACTTTGACAGTGAGTCTGTGCGCTAAATATTGAAGCTATTGCTAACTTGATAAGCTTTACACCGAGACTGGAAAAAGAGATCTGAAGGTAACACCACTGAGGCTCACTTATTAAAAGGTCCTATCTTGTTTGTTTCATCTGTACAAAAAACAATGTCTATTTGTGGTTTTACAGGGGATTTTGCCAGCTTGTTCCGGCTAATGGCAGTAACTTCCTGAAACCATGAAGAAGTCAGGCTACAATTAGTCCAGCCCATAACACTGACATTTTTACACGTCTAAAAATAAAATGGACATGGTTTTTGCAGGTAATTCTCACGGTATTAGTAGGCTGGCTTTGCCTTTATTAGGAGCTAGGCTCACAACTTTCTGCCCCCGATTCAGACCTAATTGTGCTCCAAGCGAAGCCAAGCTAAGTTGCGACTGGATCGGCTTTACATTCTTTAGATCTTATTACTCGGCAGCCATCTTGGCTAACACAACCAGGCACCTGTGTCGGTGAATGCGGAGAGCCATAATTAACTTTCAATGGTCACTCGACATAGAAACTGCATGTATAGAACCTCGAGTCCATATGTCATAAAAACCCCTTCAAATGTTTGGTGACTTTCTTTTTTGTTTTAACACTTCTTCTACACATGTGCAAAGTTTCAAACCAATGACTTTAGTGTACCTTGTCGTGACGCCATCAGCTCATTCCACCGGAGCGCTCGAACAAATGGTCTAATGTTCGGATGACCTCATAAAGTCCGTCTGCAGCCGCACCGCATCGGCCGAAACTATCGTGAACCTCAACTGTGCGCTCGCAACGCGATTAGATGATGTTTCCCAGTTCAGCTGTGATAAAGCAGATGATCGTTTTTTTTTAGGGGGGAGAGAAAGGGCAGGATGTGCGTCAGACAACCACCATCTCCAGCGTTGCAGGCATTTCTATTCAAAAATGCTTTAAATGGTTCGTCTCCTCATTATTTTCTCCGCCTGGCTCTTGCTGCTTGAGAAGTCATGTCTTCTTTCGTAACTCTTGGCAAAAAGTGATTGAGCGTATTCACCCCCCCAAAAAATGACGAACAACTCCTTTAATTGAATATTAACCTTCTTACCCTCCATCCAGCGTTCCTGTCGGCAGCAAAACGATGCCGGTACATGATAGAACATTCAATTTATTACCTTTTTTTTTTATCATCAAAAACATTACATATGTACATTTAGTGAAAACTGTAGTCCTACACTCAATGTATTCAAAGTGCTATCAACATATAATCTGACAGTAACGGAACACGGAACATGGCAGATACAAACACAGTCAACAGAGTCAACAACAGAGGAAATCATGACGACATGTAGCTAAAACGAGTGAGCTGCAATAAAAAACTGCAAATGGTAAACACGGTCAACTAGAACCTCCTCCGGTCTCCTCGGTACGGCTCTAACAGTCCAGATGTGGTGGATCTATTATACGTATATGTATTGAACACACTTGAGCTAAGACTCAAAGACGACTACGGCGGAAATGTGGCCAGATGTCAACAACTGTCTTATATTTCTACAAACTGTTACTATGGGCTCCGTGTGCAGACGCATTGGTAGATGGGCACTTTTCGTTTGATGCTCAAATGAATAGAAAATGTGAGTTCTTTAAATACAAAATATAGTGACTGACTATTAAACTTCAACACAAAATCAGTGCTTGTAACTTGATTTCTGGACAAAACAGGTGCTTTGCTGCCTCAAACTGGTTGTCCTGAGTGCTGGAATATCTGTATTTAAGAGAATCGTGTCTTTTCCAAAACGTGTAACAAAAAGATTACGACAAAAATTGAAATGGATGATAACTGTCTGCTAACACCCACCTACAAACACGTGTTATTCTCGGCTGGCTCTTGTTCAGTTAGGGTTGTGAGTATTTTAACGTGAGATGGCCTTTCACAGCGGGGTCTGCGGTACATAAGAGAGAAAACATAAGACTATGTTTTTTTAAGAGGTACAGAGCTAAATTCTATCCCACAAAGGTAAACTCAAAGGCCGAAGACGGCGCCCTGGTGAGGTCTCACACTCTGCGGTCCGCGTCGGAAAGGCACTTCTTACTCGAGGAGGACATTATCGCCACAGCTGTCATGTACTGAGTGACAAATGAATTCAAAACTCACATGCTACAGAAAGGGTTTACTAAAACAGTCTTCCAGTGATCGAGAATGGCCTCTAACATGATTTCTTTCTCGTGCACACGGTTGCTAATGAGGCTAATGAATGTAAAACAAGACAGCATTCGTAACTGATACTGAAAATAAGGTTGTTTTCAGGCTACTGGATCAGAAAGTATGTGTTTTTAACTGTTGTAATTCTGTTGGATATACACCTTCTTGTTTCTTGGCAGAGATAGATAAGAATATTGATACCATTCATGTCTGTATGATATACATATATATATGTATATATATATACATATATATATGCCCATATTATTTTTTTGGGACAGAGCTAAGATAGCTGTTAACCTTGTTTCCAGGATTAGTGCTAAACTCATATTTTTGTACAGACCTGAGACTGGTATCAATCTTCTCTCTAACTCTTGGCAAGGAAGCAAATTTCCCAAAATGTCTCTTTCTGGTTCATACTGTTGCTAATAAACAGAAAACAAGGCCTGGAAACCAGCAGTAATAAGGTAGCAGTCAGGCTACTGGGTCAAATTATGTGTCTTCAATTGCAACACTTTCTTTTTGCTTTCTTTAGAGTTAAATGAGAAGATTGATACCGCTCTCAATGACGGTATGCTGAATGTGAAGCTACCACCAACAGCCGGTTAGCTTAATTAGCTAAGCACGAACACTGGAAAGGGGAGAAACAAGCTAAGCTAGCCCAGCACCTACAAAGCTCACTAATTTAATTCAATAAGATATATCTCATTTGTTTATTCTGTATGAAAACTGAAGTGTAAAAGCAAAAAGTTGTGGTTTCATATAGACATGAAAGGGTTAGTGCTATTAATCTTCTCATCTAAGATATTATCCGAATGCTAAATGCAAAGCTATACCACCAAAGGCTGGTTAGCTTAATTAGCTGAGCACAAACACTAGAAAAAGGGGCACACTACTGTGGCTGGCTAAGCTAGCCCTGCTAATAAAATGTGCCTACCAGCCCCTGTACAGCACTCCAATTAACAAGATATATCTCATTTGTTTATTCTGTATGAAAACTGAAGTGTAAAAGTAACAAGCTATGGCTTGACAGGCGCAGGTAGGCTGATTTTGTTAGCTTTGGACGGAGCCCTGCTAGCCGTTTACCCTGTTTCCGGGTCTTGGTGCTAGCAAATAACTGGAATTCCCGAAACTTTGTCGTTGCAAATAAGATGAAAACAGGACAGCAACGGCA
>OMLP01004149.1:22575-34031 GCA_900302685.1 Spondyliosoma cantharus | reverse complement strand
TTCCCCTGCGCGAGTTGAGGGAACAGCTTGCAGGAGGAAGCGCAGAGGGGCTAGTGTGGGTGTGAGGAGGAGACCAAAACAGTACCAGCCATAACAGGTGAGTCATACACACACACACACACACACCTCTGTCCGCCAGTCTTTCCCTTCCACCACTCCCTGAAATAAAGAAAAATGAGACAAGGCTCAGGCTTAATGTTTTAAACGCAGCTCTAGAAGAGAAAAAAAAAAACCCACTGCAGGTTAAAAAAAGGGGGGACGCTCTCTCTCTCTCCTCGCCGTTGTGCTTAATAGATTGCTGAAACAAGTGGTGCGCAACCAGGCATATCCTCTTCACATCTTTGCCAAGACAATCCCTCCCCTCAAACCAAGGCCAATTTGGGCAAGAAAAAAAAAAAACAGAGAGGCAGGGAGCCCAGAGCAGACAGTGAGGGCGAAGGAGATCTCATCATCTCCTCGGTCATAAACAGCAGAGTTTGTTGTGTGATGCCAGACCCCTGACGAGAGCCACGCTTTCGGACAAAGCACACACACAAAAAAATTGTTGTAAAAACACTGAGAGAAGATGGAGTCAGCATCTCTCCTCTTCCTCCTCCTCCTCCTCCTCAGACAGTGATTTGTCAGTGCCTTTTCATTACCAGGGAAGGTCATGTCATCCTATCTGGCCCGGGGTGGCAGCTGCTGGGCCGGAGCAGACAGGACAGGCAGGGAGGGCACCGTACATGCTGACAGATACAATGGCGGACCTGGACACACAAGCACCTATTCATGCATGTATGTAGAAACACAAACACACACACACACACCTGTCTGCACCTTCCTTTCCTCATCACCCAGATGGCATCCCTAGTAACAGCTGTAACCAGAGAAAGTGAGGCTGCGTGGACCACAAAAAAAATCGGGATTATGCAAGGCTGCTGACATCCAGCTTTGTGTCTTTTGTGAAGTGAAGCAGCCACAGGTGCAACAACACCTTTGAATACAGGATCGAGCCAACGCGGCCTCAAGATTGACTCACTTTATGTCAGTTTGGATTCAGATAACCCACGCTGATGACTGAGATTAAAGGAGAAAATACATTCAGAAACTTAGAATATTTACAAATAATACAAACTGAGAAATATATATTTTTTTCCATAACTGAATAAACAAGCTGTTCTGGGAGGAAAATAAGGTCCCCAGAACGATGTTTGGAGCCGGAAAGGTGGCAGGGTCCGCCACATATAAACAAAGTAAAACAGCATGAAACTGTGTTGTCCTTCAAGGTAAGTTTGTAAAATCAGTTTAACTTACATTAGCATTCAAATCTTCTGATCGAAAAATGTCTTCCCCAAAACTTCATAATGCACCTTTAAATTCCTCCCAAGCCTCCACCGGGAGACCAATACAGTTGAACCCACTTTTACCTGGCCGCAATGAATTTTTCATGCAATTCCGTTTTTTTTCCCCCTCTTTGCATCTACATCTACTCTATTCCTCGTCGCCTGTTGCAGATAAGATAGTGTTATCATCCTGTTCTCCTATCATCTTGTCCCCGTGCCTTTGATACTTGCTCCCTCTCTGTAAAATCCCCTCGTATCACTCCCAGCCGATCAAACTAAGAACAGCGCTCCGTCCCCATTAGAATTGCTAATGCTTCAGCACTAAACTGTAGAGCACAATGAAATGCAGCGAGAGCAAGCGAGAGAGAGAGCCTGTGTATGTAATGGCAAAAAAATGAGAAAAAAAATGCATAAAAATGGGCCTACGAAGAAAATACAAGCATTCCTGTTCCCTCTTTTTTCCATTCCACTATTAGAGGTGGTAATTGAACCATTTCCGACAGGCATGGCGCCTTGCTTTCTCAACTCGAAAAACTTTAAAGTGCACTTATTTGTATGCATCAGCAAACTCGGAACAGAGCAGTTTCACTGAAATGCAAAAGAGTGAATAACATTAGGAGAGTGGAGGTGGAACGCAGCGCAGAGGAGATACATTGTCTTCGGGTATAGTTTGTGGAGATTAAAACGTCTATCTTGGGTCTTACTTAAAAAAAGGTGAGCACATGAGGGGCTCAGTTTTGTTTTTATATACTGAAAGACGATCAAGTCTGAGTCCCTCAATGTCTTTCAAACGAAACATGTTTGACAATGATTACTTTCAATTACGGCAAACAAGGCGTTTGGGATGTGTTTTTTGAGGCGTTTCCAGCGACATTTAAAAAAGGCAGATGTGAAATCCATTAAAATAATCCACTTACTGTACTTCTCTGCCAGCTCCCCCCCGTTAACTGAGGCAAAGAAATAAACAAATAGGTGGGCAAACCTCGACGGGACAGGAGAACGGCATTCCTTAATTATTCCCCCGGACCCGCAGGGTATTTGAAAGCAACCCGAGCATGACTCAGCAAATTGACTGTGCTGATTGGATATTCATCGTGCGCGCAGTGATACAGCCAAGCAAGGAACGCAGCCGGCCCATCGTGGTCCAAATCCCTGAATTCTTACCTCAATTTTGCACCCAAATCGTTTTTTCCTAACATTATCACTACTACAGAAAGATACATCTATACAGTGGAACATTTTATTTTACACCAGATGATCATTCAAGGTGAATTTCCTTAAAGAGATTTGCTAGAACTGTGCTACATTTGGCTATTGTAAAATAAATACGCACATGCAGAGCTAGTATTCCTACCTGTTTATTACACAAAATACGTTTTATGTATCAAGGATGAATTTGTGGAGAAAGTTAAAATTGCGTCACTATGCACTCAGCTTTTTCTTTAAAAAAGGCGGTTTTGTATATAACGGGTCCAGATAGTTGGCTTACAATCGCAAATTCTCTCTTGCCATTTTGCGGGCACTTCTGAGACAGTCCCTAACTGTCAGGTTGTGTTTATCTGTTTAGGCTCAAAAACAACGGCAAAAGTGACATCTGTACAACAGGGCCGTGTACAGACTTTTGTGACTGGGGTGGCCCTATTGGGGCACTGACATAAGCAGGGGAGGCATGAGGTGAACCGCTTCTTCTAATCTTTAATTCTCAACATTACAGAGTCTCACACTTTTCATACATTCCTGTGTTTGCATTTATTATTTTTTTTACATTGCATTCATTAAATGGCACTTTTATCCAAAGCAAATTACAATAAGTGCATTAAAAAACCTACAAACATAGGCTATATACAACTGGGCAGATAGAAAGTCATACTTTAGGGGTGGCACTTACGATGACCAATCAGAATTCAGATTTCTGGGGAAAACAGAGGCCTGAATATTGAACCTGAAACCGTCGACAGCTCAGTGTTTTTCCCCTCAACCTATTTGTTTACACTTGTGCATCATGACCTTCACACTGCTTTGGCTACTTCCTGTTTACACCTGTACAGACAGCAATCATCCAGGTTGCTGATATTGAAGAAAAGTCTGAATCCTAAGTCCCTTTACATCGTATTTAACTGAATTTATGGACGGTTATCGTTCATGGACTCCATGAATCTTGATGTGACTGTAAAGAGAGAGTTAACAGTGCATGTCTGATGTTTGGGTGTTGTGATGCGACGACGTTATGACTCTGGGAGACAAATACGAGCGGAAAAGAACTGTTTATACCCATGATAAAGGTGCAAACACATGAAGTCACGATGGGAGTTTCTGTGTTGCAGCACAGACAGCAGAGGATGTAAAAGAGCTCCAGGGAGGTGGAGACCTTCTGCCAATGAGGACTCAATGCAATTACTGTGTGCGCTCCCTCATCTGAGATAGCCTGCAGCCACGTCAAAAGCAACGACGGCTCCTGGCGTGCGCAAGCTTCTTTCTTTCGCCTTCCTCACTCCAAACATCCCGTGTCACACCAGTGGGTTAAACTCCTGTCACTCCGCCGCGATCACCTCGCAGTCCTCCTTGTCTGACGAGACCTTTTTTTCCTCGACGTGTCCTCAAATACACCAATCCATTCGATTTTATTCATGGGAGAGAGAGGGGGAGAGGAGGGGAGAAAATGGACGGACACGCGGAGGAAAAGTGTGGGAGGACCAGCGGAGATGCCAGGGTGATGAATGAGAGAGGAGCTTCTGTGCTCACCAGAGTTTGGAGAGGAAGAGTTTCAAAAGGGAGAGTTTACGGAGACCGGGTCCATAAATAATGACCCCGAGGCAGAAGCCTCCAGGTTTAATGTATGTGAGTAAGAACACAAACATGTTGGTGTTCGGGAGGCTCATAATTTGCTTTTGAGCTTATCAAGCCACAATTAAATGATAATGAAAAAAGAAAAAAGAAAACAACATCCAGCCTCTGCTTTTTCAAAAGAAAACGATGACGTCAGAGCGACTTTCATCTTCGCCCGGCTTTCTGTTGTGCTCTATCAGCGAGAGCCAAAAGGCCCGTAATCCTCAGATAAGTCTACTAATCAACTAATACCATAGACAGAGCGTAATCTCATCGGCTCACTAAGCACCTTTCTACCTCTGGTCTTCATCTCAACATTAACACACACACACACATGCGCGTGGGCACACACACACACACACACACACACACTCTTTCTTATATGTACATTTAAGTGCACGCAGCAGGAGATATACAGCGCTGAGCCTGGATACTACAGAGCACCTGCTGCAATATTAATGTATTTAGGATGACATTTATCTTTCTCTCCCTCTCACACACACACACACACACACAAATTTAGCTTCCTGGAACACAATAATATTCTCTCACGACAGACAGAAAAAAGAAACTCAACTCAACTCCAACTCAAGTCAAAATGATTTCTAAACGGCTGAGTAGATTTCAGAGATAAATCTGTAATTCAGATGTTTCCATGTTATGCTTCTATGAACGACAGTTCAATAAAAGTTTGTTTTGCAGCTGTTGAGTACAAAATTTCCTGCTTTAGACCTTCTTTACTGGGATGGTCGGAATCGTCTGAATTATCGGGAAAGGAGTGTTTTTTCCGACTGGAAAACGTTCACATGAATGCTCTCAAGTCGGAACAGCAACTCGGATATTGAAAGATGATATTCATACACTCGCTGCCGAGTTGACATCGTACGAGTGTGAAACATTGCGGACGAAAGTAAACATACCGTTTAAACGCAAAACGATTTCTTCCTGGCGCCCAGGTTGCGACATGATGCACAAGAACACAACGAGGTCGTAAGAACGAAGTGGGACATACCAAACTGAACATTGGAGCCACAGTCTGTGACAACCGATCGGAAGGGAAATCAAATCACAAACATCTGGAGCAGTCACAACATCAATAAGTGATGATAAGCATCCTTAAGATAAAAATTAAATATCGAGATAAAAAAAGTGAAAGAAGAGGAAGACAATTAGATTTTATCAACAAAAGGAGTTCACATGAGGTAGACGTGGAGACAACTCATCCAAGTCTCGTATCAATTATCAAGATTTTGCCTCTGTTTTGATTGCTTGCTGCTGCCCGTGGCTCTAGAATTAAGATGTTGTTTAAAATCGTGAGTCAGATGCCCGATGAAGGTCGGGGATTCAAAGACTAGAGGATTCGAGGGTTTTGTTAAATACACAATATGTGTAGTGAAATGCAATACAAACATGTTTAAATATATGTTAAAAAAAGTGAAATGTGCACACAAAATACAAGAAATAAACGCTTAATTTGAGGAGAAAATGTCTTCATACTGGTAAAATGATCTGTCCATGCAGCAAAATAATTTTACTTCACATGACATCTTGAAAATAAATTGGTTCCAGTTTAGGAAATAAGAAGGTGCTGATAGTGTCCGAAGGTTTGAAAATAAATGGAAAATGCTGTGTTTGAGTTCAAATGTCCCTGAGACCTGACTTTATACAGCACCGTAATAAGTGGAATTCACTCAATATTGGCAAATAATTCTTAGTTCTTTTTCCCACAGTGAAAAAACAATAATCAAGGAACAAGAAAAATGGCGAGTATGCAGCTTGTTTTACCAGCATATTACTCCGGGTTCAGAATCCCTGACTAAAGGTGGCATAAAAGAAAAATGCCCAATTTAAGGATACACTGTTGAATTCCAAAGGCAGAAACTAAGAAAACAACTTTAAAGACAAGCTAATTTATCTCACATTTGCACAACATCTTAAATCTTGGCTGGCGCAGAACTTTGTGCAGCGCAAGTCACATTAGTCAGTGACTACAAGAGACTTTTTCTATCGTCGGGTGATAGAAAATGTGTTGTTCGTTGTAAAGTCAGTTTAATATGAGCTAAAAGTCATTGTTATTTATAGGATATAAATTCCTGACACTGAACTCATGTTTGTTGTGTCATGGTTTGATTCTGTTCTCTTTGGTTGAGTTCTGGGTGACAGATGATAGTGAAAGTATGATTTATTCTCAGTTACGTCCTGTATTTATGGCTTTGTATATAATATTGTATGCAGGAAATAAACTACAATTCAGATGCACATGTTCACATGTATGGGTGCAATTTTCCCTCTGCCTCTGCTTTCCTGTTTCTCCACCTGTCTTGTTTGACGCTGCCACACAGGCAGGTGAAGAAATGGTAGCATGTGATAATTAGTAACTTCATGCCCGTACCTTGGTAACTGTAGAGATCTCCCACGCTGTTCTGACGCGTGATGTGCTGCCAGTAGGCGCTGCGTGGCAGGGAGACGGACTTGGTGAGCGTCTCTCTGGAGTGGATCTGAAACGAGACAAAAAAAAGCTCACAGTGTCTCTCACTTTCTGTCACTCCTCAGTCACTCGCTCACAGCGGGGGGAAATTGCTCTGGGTATGTCGGTAAACAAAGACGCCGCGTAGTGCGGCGTGTTGCCGCTTGAATGGCATGTTTCCGCTCTGAATGGCTGTTTGGCGGGCGAGATAGGGGAGATATGGGATCGTGGTGTCGTCGTGCCACCGGCTGATTTTTTTTTAAGATTTGTATTTGCGGCGTGAAAACTGAAGGCTTCATCTCAAATGTGTGACATACTTCAATTCTCCCCCTGGTAAACATGTTAATCCACCCATTCTGATACTGCGAGTGGTCAGTTTTGGTTCGCCGTCCATGTGATTTATAGAGCCGAGGGTAAGTGCTGCATTTGGAAACGTTCCCAAATGGTGGGGTCCAAGAGCACGGCCATATGGTCAAGGCTCATCAAACACTGGGCAGGCCTACATAAATAAAGAATACAGAAGATAGCAGGGAGGAGGGGAGGAGGGGAGGAAGGGAGGAGGGGAGGAAGGAAGGAGGGAGGAAGGAAGGAAGGGATGGATGGAAGGGTGTTGTGATGGAAGGAGGGAGCGGAGGCCAAGACAGTGGGGCGTCAGAGGGCTCCCGGTCCAAGGCAGCACTTTGGGGAGTGACCAGGAAGCAATACCTAGAGAGAAATGTGTGTTCCTGTATACGTATGTGTGTAAACAGCTTTTGCGGTCCATGGGTTCTAAAAATGATGCTGTGAGCAGCCTCAATTGATCAGCCTAAATCAAACAGACAGTGGAAAAAAACACTGAAATAAGAGGCGAACAGGGATTTTTTTTTTTTTTTTTTTTTTTTAAGTTTTGGGGAAGAAATTTTAATCAGAAGAGAAAGGTCTTTTAACTTGCCTCAATGCCTCAGTTCACTAAATAAACAACACAATACAATTCCACACTGATTTACTTTTGTTTATATGTGGCGGACCCTGCCACATTTCCAGCTTCAAACAGTGTTCTGGGGACCTTATTTTCGTCTAAGAACAGCTTGTTTATTCAGTTATAGAAAAGTTTGTATTATTACCTCATTAATATTGTAAATATTAAAATTCTGAGTTAGAATTTTCTTCTCCAAAACTACAGTGTGCCCTTTAAACATAAAACAGATGCATGTAGAGATGATGCTTCTGGCAATAGGTGCAACAGGATATATTATCAAGAGTGTCACAAGGATGCGTGCTTTAAATAAGTATTCCTGACACTTGCGCTCATTATAAGTTGTTTGTAATGTTGGCAGCGCTAGAATAAAAAACTGTTGGCATCAACGCTGTAGATATCAGATAAATGTAAAAAAAAAACATACCTGCGAGCTCTTCTCCATCTCCTCCATCATCCGCTCGTGCTGCTGGGCGATGGCCAGCGTGGCCGAGTGGACCCGCTGGTAGATCATCTCCCCCTCCCGCGTCTGGAACGTGAACAAACCCTCTCCTGTGTCACACATCCTGCGCCAGGAACACACACACACAGAGACAGAGAGAAGTGCGCACACTTTGATCGCGCTCGCTCTTGGATTGCTGATTTACAAAATATGCATGCTTGAATGTGCACTTACAGAGAGGCGCATTGATGTAACGGCCCATTGAAGTCAAACACACACATGTGTGCGAGAAGATACAGTACGGAAACAAAGACACACATTCACAGAGGCACCTGTCACATCAATGCCTGAAGGGCTCTGCGGCAAATGTTGATATCCCGGGATGTTTTTGGATATCCAAAGTTGCTTTGTTGAAGTTTTTATGACACTTCCAAAAGTTTTTTTCCTTTTTTTCTTCCTTCCCAAACCCGCCAAACATTTCAGTCACACGCACAAGACAACACAGGCACTCATCTCCAATGCGCGCACACACACACCTTCCCGACTCAAAAGTGAACCAGGTGGAGTCTCGTCCGTATCGGCGCAGCGAGCTGAGAGGCCACATGACGAGTTTGAGGCGAGCATTGTGGATGTCCCACAGGTAGATGTTTTCGTGGGTGATCTGCATGGTGCACTCCCCGTAGATGTCCAGGTTGGGGGTGGGCATCAGGTACACGTTGAAACGTTCTGGAAAGATTGACAATAAGCTCATTTAAAAAGGGTACAAACGGCACTTTTAAACTGAAGTAAATTATGAAACACATAACGCTGCAGATGTCTGCCTCCCGAATTTCATTTGCGCTGCTCACAGAATTAAAAGGTGACATTTGAAAGATTAAAAAAGTATTTTTACAGGACTTTGTAGCTTAAATGAAATTAGAGCAGAGCCTGTGCTAGCTACAGGACATGCATTCAATAGCCGATGCTGAATATGTAACATCAGTAAACGGCAAGTTAGCTTAGCTTCGCACAGAGACTGGAAATAGCTAGCCTGGCTCTGTCCGATGCTAACCCTTCAAGCGCACAAATTAAACAGTTGCATTTTATCTCCATTGTTTTAATTGAGCGAGAGGTTGCTGGTAGGAAGCTAATGCCATGCTAACGTTTCTCCCACATTTGTGATCATTGTGCTGAGCTAAGCTAACCTCCTGCAGCAGCCTCATATGTATCACACAAAAAGAAAGGTGTCTGTCTCTATCATGAATTTCATTTGTGGTGCTCACAGAATTAAAAACTGAGTAAAGCAGCAGCTTTATCCAGGATTTTTTTTTTTTTCAGTAATTTGTAGTTTCAATGAATCATAGTAGAGCCTGGGCTAGCTACATTATGTGCACTATCTGTAGCCAATGCTAAATATGTAGCTACAGCCGGCAGTGAGTTGGCTTAGCTTTGCACAGAGGCTGGAAACAGCTAGCCTGGCTCTTTCCAAAGCTACATGAAGTCATATCATATCTCATCTTGTTTAACTGGAGTTGCTGGTAGGCAGCTAAAGCCATGCTAGCCGTTTCCCACACTAGCAATCTTTGCACTGAGCTAACCATCTCCTGGTTTTAGCCTCATATTTATTGTAAAAACATGAAAATGGTGTCAAACTTCCCATTTGTCTCCAAGGAAGAATGCACAAGTGGATTTCTCAAAATGTCAAACTACTCTTAAATAGACAGAATCTCGGTTGTGAGGGTGTCCAAATATCAACTGCTAGCAGGACAAAACACGTAGCAATTATCTGTCCTTAACAATTCATTATTGTAGGTGTAATATATCAGATGTTATCTGCAAATGTTTCCAGGGGCAAAGATTCTCACAAATTCAGCCGTATTCGTGAAAAGACGGATTAAGGTGAACCTTAATTGAATAGTTTGGGATGTAGCTTTGTTCAGCTCAGAGGAGCCTGATTAAGATAAAGGATCAGTTCTTATCAAGTGATGGATTATTCTTCAGTCCTCGCTGAGACATAGAGCATGAGAGGGATGGGAAGCCTCGTATTTAACAAACACATGGATATTAAAGCATTGCCACCACATTCCATCTTTGCTATGCAATCATCCAATCAGTATAGAATATAATTACATAGAATACCATACACTAAATTGACTGCATTTACCCCTGACTCACTTCTTTTTTTTTATCCGTTTGGCAAAAGAAGAGTTAAACAGCCCTTAAAATTTGTATTTTTAGACAGCACTCCACCTACAGTGGGTCTAACTGGCCATCCAGCGAGCAGCACCGGGATCAAGCAGCCAAATCTGCCCGTTCACATTAAACCAACTCTCTAAGGCAGACAGAGAGGGAGAGAGATCTCCATAATCTAAATTAGTTCTCACTAATTACGCTTAATGATTCAAAATAAGCCATGTGTCTGTGGCGGATAGAAAATGGCAGTGTCATAGCGCAGCGTATTTTTAGGGACAGTGAAAATGAACTCTGATCTAATTATCTGCCCCCGCTGTTTGGGGAGGGGTACTAATTGAAACGTGGTTGCAGGCCCCCAGCCTCCTGTTCTTTTTGTTCGCTCACACTGAACAGGCAGCGAAACGACACGGCAAACTTTTTTTATGCAAGCACCAAACAGCAGAGGAATTGTGTTGCTACACTTCAATCGGTTCACCGCAACACAGCTAAAAAAAAAAAAAAAAATGTGTGCATCTTTAATAAACGGGCCCAAAGCTATGTTGAAGAATGTGATTTCGCTTTACAGCTGCAGTGAAATGAAATGGTCTGAAGTGACGGTGAATTCTTTTCAATTACTCGCCCTTTTACAACTTTAAAATGCTCTTCTTTGCCCGTTGCCTTTTCAATTTCCCTCCACGAGTTTACGAATTACACAGGGAATGAGCTCCACTGTGAGAGCAGCGCCCCTGTTGTCTCCTCTTCTTTTCTGTTTCCATTTCCGGTGAGTGGAATATGCGGGGAAGCACATTCATTTCATGTGGCTTTAGGAGCCATAATCTCATCCATCTCTGTGACAAGCTTCATTATGAGGGAAGCCAGTGATGCACAGCACTTCTCATTAGGCCTGGAACAGAGCCCTTACCACAGCCTGTGACCTGTGCTCTTACTCTCACACACAGATTTCTTTCAACACACACACACACACACACACACACACACACACATACACACACATCCAAACATACTTCTGAAGTTGAACCAAAGTGTGCTAATGTAACTAAAGACTGCAACGGGGGACTTCGGATCAGGTATTGACAAAAAATGGCCCTTATTAGTTGGGCCTAATTGGACAGTGGCTGTTCTGCTCCCCTAACCCTCCGAGGCGCTCGGCTGCATTAACACGTACGAGCCCAGACTGCAAACCGTAACTGCTCAGTGGCGGGAGGAGTGAGAGAGATTGACCCCGAATGGCTGTCTGTGTTAGCGGGGACTAATTGGGCACTCACCGTTCTG
>OMLP01004145.1:11598-25616 GCA_900302685.1 Spondyliosoma cantharus | reverse complement strand
CCCCTCTCCACTGTCATGGATCATTGATCTTTTCTGCTGCTTGCATCCTCTGCTCTTTTCAAGTCAATAGGCCAGCTAACTGTCAGAAATGGCAGGTGTTCTGTTCGAGTCAGTGTTTGGGACATGTAATGCTTTGTTTCTTTACTTTACTTTTCTTTTCTTTTTTCTTTTTTTTTTTTTTTTTACAGAATTATAATTCCGAACATGATTGTTTTAAAGACGGGTGTTACCTCAGATCACCCTGCATCCTCACTTTCAAACAAAAGGTAAATACGGTGCAACGCTTCACAGCACACACTCACATCGAGCGAATCATTTGACTCAAGAAACATAAGATCCCGCGACAGCTGCACGCTTATTTTCTCTTTACTTTATTGGTGTTGTGGGTCACCCTCAAATTTGATTTTTCTGCCGTGCACTACAGATGTTTGTAGGGCGGGAATAATAATATTACCGATCAGTTTTTTCTTCACGGTGGTCCGCAACTTTTTTGAGCCTCCCACACGAAGCAGAAGCGGTAATCAGAGCTCCGAATGACTGTGCGATGAACAGGGTGGCTTACTGCAGGTGTTTGCAGAGTGCAGTCATTTTCAGTGCAGTCAACGTTTTTGTAAGTTATTCTTTTAAGAAATTAAGCATGCAGTTCCTTGTAATATCAGGTTGAAATGCTCGCTTTATAATTAAGGAAGTTGCAAAACCCTTGTGTGGGTGAAAATCTTATGAATTCAGAGTTCAGAGAGGTATCCAAATCAAAATGCAACATATAGGCTTTAAAGATAATGGTCTGATCGAGAAAACTAATATGAAGGCATGGGAGCGAAGCATTATTGCCATTTCTCTTAACCACAGAGGTCTCCAAAGGTCTCAAAGGGGCTGAGACCGGTTTAACAATGCACGTTACTGCGGTATGTTGAACGATATAATGCTACAGGTCAATGAGAGGTTAACTTCTGACAGAGCGCTGTCAGGAACATCCATCACACATGCACTTTACATTTCAGGCTCCCGCTTAATGAGCATGTGCCGGCGACGTAAAAAGGATATGAATTAATCTGACACGATAGCAGGGGCCCCTCTGTATAAACTGGAACCATCACAACCACAACAGCAACAACAACAACATCTCAAACAATAATTTGCCCTCTAGTCTGACAAAAGAGCCAGCATGGAGGTGGCATTTGATGTGTCCCACGCTGGGCAGCTAAGGCTCATAAAACAAAGTCTCAGAGTTCAGACGAGGGGGACAATACACACACTTCATTACATTTTGTCAAAAGGCGCAATGAAATGTGTGTGGGACATTGTTTCTGTGCATGTCTCCCTCCATGGAATTTCTGATTGCCGATGTTGCTACAAGGTCTCCGCTAATGAGTTTTGTCAAAGACAATTATGGACTTGGTGGAATGGCCAGGGAGGGGATGAAAAGCTGGCTTTGTGCAGTTTGGATAGATGTTGCATTGCGACCCCGGCTTCTTTCCGTAGCCCGTGTTTGACCTGCGCTGTTCGTGTCTGAAAGAATCCGGGCCTCCGTTCCATCACTGGCTCCGCGCTCGAGGGAAAGCGATCTGCTCCAGCACCTTTGCCCCCTTCGCATTAGTTCCCAACCGGATCCCGATGTGCCAGGCCGGAGCATGGCACAAAGTGATCCTAGTGCTGCCATTTCCCAGGGCCTTGTTTGTTTGTGTAGAGTCTACAGAGTCTGTCTAAGTTTTCTTTTGGCTAGCTCCTTAGCTTAAGTGATGCTCAAGTCAGAGTCACCCAGTCACAAAGCTTTGAATGTGTGCTTTGATGGCTTCTGCTGCCTGCCTGGATTTAATTGCTAAATGCTAAACCAAAGGGCAAAGCCAATCTCACTCCTGGACCATCTGTAACCACCGGAAGGAGTGCAAATGGTAATCAGAGGATGACATTAGCAAAGATTACCATGTTTACTTTGACCACATACAGAAATAAGAAGGTCAAGAAGCCCCAATCACGTGATAAAAGGCTAACCAACAGGGAAACACAATTAAATAAACGAGAGGAGCCTTCATGTGCGGCCTGAATCCTTGCATTGTGCACATGGAGGCGCTTAACCGCGCGCGCTCTTGTTCCTGTTATCTTGTTTATTCTTTTATGTTTGTCTGCTGGGCTGGCGGCGTTCTGTCGCTAACCTAAGGTTGGCGTCATCAACATCAGAATAATCTTCTGTGTCATTTTAATGCCCTTTAATAATCCCCCGCATCTCATTTTTAATCTCCCTCTCTCCTTCTGTTTTTCTTTCCCTTTTCTGTTGGGCATCTGTTGGCCTTTAATGCCTGCTGTTGAGTCTCTATTTGACTTTTGAACTGGGTGCATCATGTCGTAGCCCGACCACAAAATAGGTGCAAATCCCAAATTCTGCAGTTTCTACAAGCCGCGTAGCTTTTGCTTAAGTTAAAACAGACTTTAGTTACATAACGCGCTTCGCATGCGATCCTGCGAATCACATTAAAGAAGAGGCGGGGCTCATGTGACTGACAGAGGTGGTGACTGGATGAAATATGGAGGGCGCTTTACAGGTCTGAAAAGTGAAGTTGATGCTGGGGTTCCTTAAACTTAACGGTCTTTCTGTTGGCAAGCAGAAGGTGACTCCACTGGCTTCAAAAAATAAATCAGATTGTGCATGTGAGTTTATGAGAAAATGAACTTACTTCTCACTTGAATTATGACCTTGGTGAACAGCTTCCTAATGAGTTTATGGACTCAATCACTAGTTTAAAGCCTTCTTCAATACTGCATTATGTCCATTAAGTCAATTTAGGTCCCATTTATCGTGAAATAGAAGATACAGGAGGGTATGCTTTAGGGTGAGGCCACCTTGTGATTGAGAAGTTGCTACCACGGTGTGTCCAAAGGTTCTCAGTCAGATCTCATGCAGATATTCTCCCCAGCACTTTCTCCTCTTGTCCAAAATGGTAGTGTTTGGCTCTAAAAAAAGATGGTCGACGGCTGTAATGCCAAGCTCAAACCACACCACCAATGGGTGATACCATGGTTGGTTTACATATGACACTGAAACTGAAATACCATGGAAATCAGAGTGTTTTGACTAGACACTAGGCATACTTTCTTCTATAGCCAAAGTTTACCATACTTACCATATATACTTCATGGCTGCGCAAATCAGCATCTCTAGCCTTATAATCACACTTTACACAAGCTCATGAAATAGCTATACACAACCGGTGCAGACCCAGAAGTTTGTAACTTGCTGGTGAACACAATAGCGCTATTGGGACACTATTTTCACCCAGGAAGCTCAAACCTTGCATCTTCTTACTTATTTGTTGGCATTTGCACTAATTTGTCCAATGTTTTGTTGCAGTGTTGTTATGTGCGGTGTCCTTGAGTGCTTTGAAAGGCGGCTTCAAATAAAATGCATTATTATTATCATTATTATTATTATTAAGGGGTGCAGATACTTTCTCATATGTTGGTGGAGACCAAAACAGAGCAAAAAAAAGTAGAGTGAATATTGGACCTGTTAATGTCATCTAATGCTGGATTCTTCTCACCAGATGCGAAAGTAGGCAACTGAGTGCTCCAAAGATGTAGGGGAGAGTCTTTGTTGCGGTGTTTTTAGGTGGACATGCATAATGGAGCTAGGACTGCAGCATGTGCATTCAGGGATGTGTTTGTATAAAAGTAACAGTGATGGGATGGAATCATGCTCCACGGTTCTTCTTGTTCTTGTTGAAAGGAACACTCAAAAATACAGTATATACCTGGAGTATAGTGCCCCCTGTTGAAACACAGTTCTCTCACTTTCCTATGGTGTTTTTCTGGTCTCAGAGTTTTATGGACGGGATCACAATATTATAATTTTATAGGAATGCTGAAACTGTAAAATTTTATTATGTTTGTTAGCATTTTTTGCTCGGGGGAAAAAAAAAAGAAAAAAGTCCCATACATATTTAACAACATGTGCGGAGCCACACACATAATTTAGCAACTTGACATTACGCGGCCACAAATCACGTTCAGGGTCAAACTTTTGGTTTGGGCTGATTTAAAGTGATTTGGAGAAGATCCGTGTCACAGCAGGTTTATTTTTGTGAAGCTATATGGGGGACAGCCTCGGGAGCAGTTCATTTGGACTGCAGACAAGCAACAATGTTCGGCAACAGTACTCTGCAAAGTAGCAGCAGCATTATCAATTCTCTTCAATTTATGTCTCCAATTTCCCGAGCTCAGCCTGTGCCAACCCCGCTGCACATTTGACAGATGAAGTCCAGCGTGTGAAGCCAGCAGCTTGTCTCTCGCGGAGACTCTGCACCTGACTGTTTTTTTTTTTTCCTTCTTCTTCTTCCTCCTTCCTCGCAGATATGCAGCACAATGAGTAGCGGTAGCAGTAGCACCTATAATGAACAGCCTCCTCCGCCTGAACACAGAGTATTTCCACTACATTAGTTTCATTGGCATCACGTGGGCAGGAGGAAAACTCACAGCAGGGCTGTGTAACAGTATGGCGTCGACAGCACTCTTCTCCACCGGGCTCTGCTTGGGGGCCTGCCTCTCTGTGTGAAGCGCCTGTGTAGGATTAGACACCGGTGTGCAAGTCAAATGGTTGCTAGCTCTAATGGAGTCTCCACACCTGCCTGATGTCTACGTCAGCTTTGCTTACTGTTACTCAAGGCCCTCGCGTACCGAGCAGCCACACCAAGGAATGCGGAGGCACTTCCAAGAACAGTATCTCCGTGATTACAGAGCGTATCATTACTGTGACAATGCCGACCTCAAAAGCCTATGCATGCAAACTGTCTAAAAATGACAGAAGTGCACTTTGAAGCAATTATGTCGTGTTGATCACCTACGAAGGGCTCTCGATCAAAAACAAAAAGTAATTTAAGACACCGGAGAGCCTCGTGGCCCTGTAAATCTGAATCAAGTCCTTTAAATACATTGTACGGAGGCCATTAAATGTGAAAAATGGCTTTGTTTATCACAAACCCGAACAGGCTCACACCAAGCGGCCTCAATGCATGGGCCATAAAGCGCCGCCCCCACAACATGCTAGTCAGGGCGGCTGACAACACGGCGTTGTTGTTGTTGTTGTTGTTGTTGTTGCTGTGGCGGTGGCACGCCAGTCGTGACGTGGCTTTTCGATTACAGCCGAGCAACAAGAAGGCATCAAAGAGGGTGAGGTGGGGGCAGTCGAAACACGCTCCACATTCTGCAGCGGCAAGGTAAACAGCTGAGGGGGAGAGGAGGAGGAGGAGGAGGTGGAGGAGGTGGTGGAGAAGGACGGGGAGGAGGGAGAGCAGCGGAGGGAGGTGACACACAGACCACACATTTTCAAAGTTCACTCTTAAACACAGTACGCTCATAAAAGTACAGGTCCCATTATTCACGGGTGGGATTTCTCTCTCCCTCTCTCTATTATAGCATGCAGGCAAACAGCCCAAACCCCCGAGCTGTGTCAAATGATGGAGCATCATAATTACGCCCTTTTTATTGGCCATCTTATTCCAGCTATGACTGATGCAGCTCCCAACCCCTAAGTGTTTCCATTTGCACTTTCATGTGGCAAACGAGCAGAGAAGCCACGGCTCGCCTGCCTTTCAAAGGTGGGCTGACAAATATTTATGGCCTGACGCGGAGTCACTTTTAATCAGGCCCGGTGACCTGTTCCCGGGGAATCTGGCCGCTGGAACACGCTTATCTCCTGGCGTAATAAATGAGCCTTCAAAGGGCCCACTGTGCTTGCATTATGCGGTTGTCTAAAAATAATAACTGACACATTTTTTTAGAATCACTCATAATCAAGAAGCCAGAGGAGGCAAATGCAGATCCCTGCTGTAACATGGCAGAAATAAATCAATGACCTCCCTCTACTGGTCAGAGGCCAAACTACAGTAGAGTGAATTACCAGCCCTGCGACTCCGTCTGCCGTCATGGCCGAGGGGGGAAAACGCAGGTGAGGTGAGCCAAAGGTTTGTCAAGGAAATCTTCATTTCAACACAAAGTCCACTTCCTGATTTCTGTCGTTGGACACCTTAAAACGTTAAATTGGGTTTTATGTCCCTTTTGAAGAAAACGTACCTCATGATAGATTACGTGCGGGCACCGAAAGAACGAGGATGGAAACTGATATATTGCGGTTACAAATGATCCACATCCTGCGAACTTAAATCCCCCCTTTAAAAACTTGTGGATAACTTGTATTACCTAGTCAAAAGTAAAGACAAGTCCTATCCATTCTGGAAATGTGTTGTAAATCCTCAGCACATTACCGTGGGCAGCTGAGGATGTGATGGATGGCAGAGGAAGCCAAGAAGAGATCTGTTGATGAAGCCCTATTAATAGAAATTACCTCGAACTTCCAGACTTCGCATCCAAGCCGGTCGAGATGTACCGTAATCCTTTTGCTTTTGGTTCAACTTCTTCCCCATCGTCCCCCGTATGTAATCCCGCACTATGTTTTATGCCGTCTCGTTTGAAATCTAGATTTATGACGCCAATATGTTCTTTTCCGTGCTTTAACAGCCTATAAGGCATTATGGGAGGGCTCCCTTAGTGAAAACAGATATTTTCCTCCATATTAGGAGTTATGGGGAGAGTGATCCTTAAAAATGAAAGCCATAAATCACTTCCCCCCCCCCACGATTATGCCATTAACAGGAGCATGGTTTTGTCGTTTAGGTCATGCTAATAGTTCGAGTTTGAGGTTGTGGCCGTGGGGAAGGAGCACGAAGCAACGCTTGTTCCCCTTTGCCAGCGGGAGGGGGGGGCGTTGCGAAAGTTTGTCTTGGTGGTCCTGTGTTAGTGCTTCAGCTTTCTTAGCCTGATCACTGTCGACGTTATCCGCATCTGCTCTGGATTTCGCCCTCTTTTTTTTTTTCCCCCCGTCTTCCAATTTGAGTTTCTATATCGGGCCTGGTTGTGGTCTTCCAGAGAGACCCCACGACAAACTATCGGAGCATTTTGCACTCTACAAAAGGCACCGGATGCCAGCAGAGCACATATTAAATTTGTTACTAATTTTAAACTTGGCATGGCGGACCACGTAGCTGCCACTAGCTCACTGGAAGCAGGCGGGTTCAGCCCCACTGCGACCACAACCACAATACAAACAAAGCATATGGAACAGCAGCTCCCAGTGTACTACTGACAGTAAATGTTTAGAAAAGGAACTTTTAAAAATAACTCGGTGTAATAGAATTAGTGGGAGAGAGGCGCCTGGCAGCATGTTTTCCCCTTTTTTTCGACTCCTGTAGCAGATTGAAATAATAGTTTGAGAAGCATAACCAAAAACCGAGGAAAGGATGAGGCTGCTTTTGTGTTCTGAGGAGCCGCCCATGGCTGGGAAACCCTTATTTTTACTCCATTCAAACCTTCCACAGAGAACTTATAAGCACGTGACATGATACAGCACTTCATGACACTGAACTGGCGTTAAATCTTAGCGGTGAGACTCAGACTGGTGCAAGTACTCAGATCTAATAAGTATCAATAGCACAGTGTGGAAATGTGGAACAAGTAATCAATTCCAGATTTTACGTTGGCAAACGTGCAAAAGTGAAAATATTCATCGAGCAGAATCGCGACCACTTTCAAATAATATGTATTATTTATTGGATTAGGATCAAGTATCGATACGTACATTTGTTTTAATCACCTTAATGTTGAAGCTGATGGCTAACAGGCTAATTTGAACTACTTTACGCGTCGTCTTTAACATCTCCGCACCTCACAATTTGATTTTATTCCAGTTCAGGGAGCTGCCGTGCGATTATGCGATCACTGACGCACGTTGATGCATTTAAAACACGTCATATTTGTAATAATCCGTGGCCGAAATGCATTCGCTTCCATCATTTTTTTGCTCACGCTCGTAAACGAGTGAGATGAAACCGGCAGCCTTCAGCCGGTCTTCCAAAAATGATTGCAGGCGATCACAGCGTCAACCGTTGGGATTCACTGACTTTTCTGCATCGAGACAAAATCTTTCAAAAGCGAATAGTGATCCATCCCCCCCCTCACACCTCACCTTAATCTATAACAGTAAATCCTAATCTATGTTTGGATTATATTCTGTGTTGATCTGAAATCTAAAAAGGAAACAAGAAATGAACGCTTCAAAAATAAGCGTAGTGGAGCAAAAACATACACTATCCCCCAGCAGAGGTACCTCAAAAAACATACTTGAGAGTTCAGCATTTGTGTGAATGCAGTTGAACAGTCGAACGTGGGACTTGGACACGTTTTCATTTTCCCACCTCTCTCAGCAGCGTGTTCAGAGTCAGTGTGAAATCACTGCCATTAGCACCCAGCGCTGCCTCATGTGGATTTTTTGGATCCGCAGCTCTCGGGTTTGCACGTCTGACCGTCTCCGTGTGGCTGTTCGACGGCGTGAAGCTGGCCGCGATACCCTCCCGGTTTCTCTCGGCCCTCTGCCTCCTTTCCCCCCCCCCCACCTCCGCTTCATGCCTATTGTCTAAGTGGGCTGCGTTGAAACAGGATGTTTGTTGCCGGCCTCTGCTGCATCTGTCACCCGTGGAACTGCAGTGACCTCTAGAGACAGTTCTCCCCACATACAGTGCGCAGGCAACCTGAGGTGCCTCGGCACAAAATCGAGGTGAGGCGATAGTACGTGTGAGTGTGTAGTGTGTGTGTGTGGGTGTGTGTGTGTGTGTGATCGCCGGGCAAGTTGAGACTGTAAATGAATCCGGGGGCCAAGTCTGGATTTATCGTTAGATGCAGGTGCACATTTCAACGGAATCTCACACACACACATGCAAAATAACTCACACTCTGATATGCACACACACGCGCATGCACACACTCATTTAAAGTGCATACCGGCGGCTCACATGCACACAGTTAAGCAAACACAAACAGATGAGCCCCTGGGCCACCCTTGCAGATCAGCGTGAGCGCGGTGTCTTCTCTGATCTAATATGTTTAGCAAACACTCATTTATTCTCCCCAATCAATAACACGCAGCAGCGGCGGCAGCAGCATGTGTTTATGACTCTGCCTCCACTCGCTCAGTTCATCCGCAGTTCATTGACGCCCGAAAACGCCGCTCTGCCCTCCGGCCTGATCTCCTTTTCTCTTCCAGTCGACGGCTACAGTATCTGTCGCTCTCTCTCTTCGCATCACCTCCTTTCCTCCTTTCCTCCCACACGCGCCTTTAATTATTTGCATTGTTTTGAACTCGCGTTGGAACGCTAAAACAATACTAAGGTGCCTCGAGGCGCACGGATCGAGGAAAAACCTTTGCGAGAAACGCTATTTTTTATGTCGTATTTTCAGAACAAATACGTCTGTCTGGAGCTGCGAGGTAAAAAAAAAAAAAAAAAAAAATCTTTGACACGCCACTCCACCAGGAGGGAGGCCTAATAATATTTTATGGTTCCTCTTAGCAAATAGAAAATGTTTTGATAAGGAAGCAGATGGAGATATACGCATTTCCAGCTCATTTTGATGTGCAAAAACCACCACCACCGCACGCACGCACACACACACACACACACACAGAGGGAGAGCAAGTATTACCTTCAGTTGCACTATGAAAGTGGAGGGACTCGAGCTTTAAAAAACGATTATACGGCGTCTTCAAACATGCTGAATGATTCGCTATGGAGCCTTTACACCCCTAAAAATTCCCAAGGTAGAAAATTATCCTGAATAAAATGTTCCAAAACGTAGCCGTGAATCAATATCAGATGCGGGGGCTGAGTTTCATTTGAGGGAAACCGGTGCTTGCTTTAACCCGCCACTGAGGAACATAGAGTATCTAGTAAAGAATGGGGCCTCATTCATACTCCCAAGCGCAGTAAAGGGTATTTTATGTGGGTAGTTATTATTGTTATCATAATTATCATTCTGTGTGTACCATAAAAGCGGATGATGGAGGATATATGGGGGGGCTGAGGCTGTAAATAACGGTCGTGGTGGAGGGCGCTGTAAAGCTGTCCCCTCCTTTTCTGTGGCGGAATAAATAACGCGTGCACGTGCTCCACGCTCGTCTGAAGCCTGCTTTGTTCTGCGGGGTCAGTCCTGTGACGCCAGCCGACTTATCGAACAGGAAGTTGTTGTAGATTTGCAAAAGTCGTCCTGATGTTCGAGAAAAGCTGCGCGGGCCAGACGATGCATCTCCCGGGTTGGGACTGTAGTCCGTACTGTATGTTGCGAGCGTGCGTTTTACCGTACAGTATGTGCTTCCCATTAGCCGTGTACAGTACAGGGGCTGATGCACAGATGCCCTGAGCGGTGCCATACGGCCGCTGGCTCATTAGAGCTCAGATGGAAGACATGAATCAAAGGAGGAGAGGAGAGGAAACAATCAATCTGCCTAATGGGAATCCCCTGTGAGGAGCGTGGGCCAGCCGTCCCGGTGCAGCTGTAGCCGCTTTTATACGTGACCTCCCAGCTTTAAACGACCCACCAAAAAAAAAAAAAAGGTCCCCGCTGCTGGCTGCCGTGTAGTCACCGACAAACCGAAAGACACCAAAGCCCCACAACAAGCTATTAGCGCAGAGGGGCCTCCCACAGAGTGTGTGGGCGCCGCGCGGTGGTGATGTGGTTTTCTAAAGCGGTGGAGCCTGGGAGACCTGACGTTCCCACGCGTCTCCGGCAGTCCCCCCCCCGCACATGTGTCGTCCACATCCTTCATACCGGGGAATGACACCCAGCTTAATGTGTGGGGCTATGAAAGAAGCAACGGGGACTGGATTTACAGCGCGGAGGGGCGCCCGTGCGCTGGGAGGCGCGCAGAAGTTGTGCGTTTACTGTCAGCGCGTGGGGGTGTTGTGGCCAAGGTTAAGACATCGTTGTTGTGGTGTTGGGCAACTGGCGCTTCCCGAGGTCAAGGTCAGGTCTCCTCCCATAGTTTACCTGAAGTTTCTCCTTCTCCCGCTCCAGTCGTCAGGCAGCTTTCAACAGCTTTGATCTGGCATGATCTCTGCCTGCAGAAGACTACTTATCTATTCAGCGTGGGGTTGCCAGCAGCGCTTTAAGAATCGAGTTATGCTAAACAGAGGTTGATTTAAACCAGAGGTTGACCTCTGACCTGGGCTTAGAGGATAATGTCCCAGGCAAGGAGAGCAAAGTCCTGTTACCGTCCATGAATCAGGCCCCCACCGACATTATTTCAAAATTGCTTAGTTGCATGGAACTCCCTTTAGTGCTGAACGGACTTTCATAAAATTGATTTTCTGAGTACACCCTTTTAGCAGCTATAAGCTTGAAATATGAACCCTTCATTGCTGAAAGCATTTCATTTTTTTGCCCCTGTGACTAATGATCCAGGGAAGAAGTGTGTTTGAAATTCTCCTCGGCAGCCATTTCCATAATTAAACACTGCTAATTATAGAGCTTTGGCTGACTTTAAACAAACAGGCACAGTTGCCGAGCATGCTTTCACGCCTTCCATTTGGAAATGTATGCAAATTGTATCCGTGCCGCCTGTTTTCTTAGATGAAACCGACAAACATAAAAAACACATCGCTCACGCTCCCGGAGATCAGACAGCAACGCCGAGAGTATCGCCGAGGAGAAGCCGACAAGCCATCGGTGGTTTGGTGGAAATACCCCGAGCAGGTACGGTGAGGATCAAAGGCGGCATCGCAAAGGTATCAGATGATTGGATGTGTTCACGTACATGTGTGCATGTGTGTTCGCGCATGCATGAATATGCATTCGCTCATTACCATGAGTGCCCCGATGGTAGAATAAAAAGCCCCTGTCTTGGCCGGCAAACGCTTCTGCATTGTTGACTCTAGTGTTATGATACCGCTTGTCAATTTATCAGCCCCTGACAGCAAGCCACTAGAAGCCATTATATCAGACAAATGAAAATTATATATGAAGATTAACATCGAGTCATTTGTTAGGGAGAAAATAACACTGCTAGGAAATAAACAGGGCACAGGACTGAGAGCTATGCTGCCAGTAATTCACATATCAACAGCATTTAAATTATTAAAAAGATTGGAAATCATAATTGGCCATATATTTTTCCCATTCTTCTCCACACAAATGGCTCGCCTGGGGTACTTGACATTCACCAGTGGTTTGTAATGTAAATTACCGAACGCATTTTCTCCATATCTTAACAGCGGACGGAGTGATTGACTACTGAATATAAGCACGCTACAGGTGGGGGTCAATTATCATTTGAATAATCGAGCATCAGTGGCTGCCTGGCTTGGCTGTGAAGTGTGACACATTTTTATCTCTATGCATTTCAATGAAGTCAGACTGGTACATAAAAGGTTATCACCTAGGAAACATATTTGCCTAGGCGCAAGTTAAACAGGCAAGTGAGATCAGCATAGATATTCAATTTAACCAGTCAACCCTGACCTATAAATATTTCAACAAAACCCAATGAGGAGCCCTCCCTCCGCCCCAGCCCCCTTCTCTCCTTCTTTGATCCAATTCCATTTCGACAGCGGGAGATACGAGGGGAAGAGAGGGAGGAAGGACATGCGGGTGGGGGAAGAGGGGAGGGCATGAGAAAAGAAAGTCAAGCGTATTGTAGCTTATCTATTAAGTGAATTGTTTAATGCATCTGCCATCTTCTCACCCGGGGGACAGGGTGCCGAGCGAAAGGGGAGGGAGGGGACAGATTTACACTACAGGGCACCGGTGGCTCCAAAGTTGAGGAGGAGACGTAGACTAATCTATAGTTGTGAGCTGACAAATCTGGCCTGACACGGCGCTCTGTAGCGGGTAGACTCAGGAGATGGGCATTAATCACAGCGTGTGCTCTGCACAGGCACAGGCACACTGGGGACACCTCAAAGTGAGCTGGAGGTTATACAGGCGAGGGGATTAATCAATACAGCCCCATAATAACAGCCAACCGGCAGCACTTAAAGCTCCTACCAGTACCGAGGCACAACACAGTCACCCCGGCCAAACTCGCCGAGACACTCTCGCTCGCGAAGACACTCGGAGGCGGGCAGAAGCACGCGCACACACACACACACACCCGTGCGTTTTATCCCAGTCGAGACTGCGTGGAAGACATCCGGAACACGAAGACACCTCGGGCAGGAAGGAGGCGCAGGGTCAATACAAATACATTAATTTCCTCCCCTTTGTCAGAGAGGGAGCAGCTCATGTCGTGGAAACAAAAGCAAACCCAACTGACTGTTGATAATTATTAGGTACATGAATGCTGTTGCTGTTTTTCGTCGGTTGTCATGACCGGGATTGCAGCACAGCTTGCAGCATATGAATTCGAATTTGGGGATTCCTCGACGTTTCTAAAAACCATGGATACTTTCCAATTTGCATGTTTTATACATATCGTATCGACATTTCTACAATACCTCTGATATCACATTCACATGAAATGTATTTAGCTTCTCTAACTAATCTGCGTAGTGTCCAACACCTCGTGACCCTGTTAAGAAAGGTGCTGTACGAATAAAAAAAACTATTTTTATGTTTATCAGAGACCTCCGTTCGAGATGGCGTCTGGAACTTCTGATATTTTTGATGAGACATTTGGACATTTTCCAGCCGTGGTTGTGAAACAGAACCACGTAAGCTAGAACATGATGTTTTTCTAACCCTAGCCAATCGTTTTTTTGTGCCTAAACATGACCAGACCTTGTAAAGTGTGCAGCACACTTGCAGAAACGTACATTAGCAACATTCATCCTGGTGGTTGAGTTACGTGAACAACGGCTTGACAGTAAAAATAACAATTCGTCTCAGTGACGTTGACAGTCCTCTCTCAAATGTGGGGCCGCTTAAGGCAAAGAAAATTGACATTTAAATAAATAAAAAAAAAGGTAAAAACGGTATAAAAAAGAAAAATAGAAGAAAAGTTCTGAATCGGAGCTCAGATCCTTTCACGGACAAACACCTCCATCTCGTGACCACACCTCATCGGAGAGCTGGGCGCACACTCTATAATGCCTCGCTGTGCTGTGATTACACCACCGCCTCGCCAACACCAAACTGACAAGCCCTCTCAGCTGGGAGCATGCTTGGGATGGGGTTAGGGGGTGTATGTGTGTGTGTACGGGGTGGGG
>OMLP01004142.1:32260-49367 GCA_900302685.1 Spondyliosoma cantharus | reverse complement strand
ATACAAGAACATTTAAATGAAAATAAAGAAACTGCATACCTGGGAGTTACAAGTTACACCAAACAACTTATGTGCATGGTCTGGCACTAACTGCACCACACTCCTCTCACTAGGCCCACACTGCGTGGGGGAAGGGGAGAGACAGCACCACTACCTTGGTTTAACTCTTGTGTTGCCACAAACACACCTGCAGACACCAGGAAGGTACCTCCTAAAAGAAGAGCTGACAATATGTATGCAACAGACAGGACAAAACTACATACCTTAGTTGACCATTAGCAACGTGGTATCAGGACAGAACGAGGCAAGCCTGCTGCTGGCTGCTTGCAGCTACCTTTTAACAAGGAACTGAGTGATTAGACATCACCTGCCGCTAATCACTAATCACAAGGTGTGGCTAAAACGGGAGGAAGAGGATGGGGGAAAACTCTACCTGTCACACAAGCTTAAAGCTAAGGTAAACTATGACAAGTCTCCTGGCTGACTGTCTCCTGGCCCTTGCTTCATGTTCAGACTCAGACATCAGAGTGGTATCGCTCTTCCTGTGTAAGTCTCAGCAAGAAAGCGGGGAGTTTATTTGGAGAGAGCTTATTTCCCAAAATGTCAATCTGTTTCTTCAGAGGGATGAAAATGTCCATAAAAATGACTGCTTTGTGCCATGAATTATGTTATTCACTTCCACCGCCTCTACCTGCTTAGCTTTATCGCCGTTAGGCCATCCCAGAGAGGCTCTCTGCTGTCAAACTCATTTTTCTCTCAGCATGTTGTGATTGTTATGTTGTGTGAAACTATCAGGGAGCTCTGGCTCTGCTTTTCTCTGATCTATATGCAGCTATGGGGGGTTAGTGTTTGTTGACACTGCTGAATATTTTGGATTCTTGGGCAGCTTCAGTCAATAAATGATGCTTACTGCATTAAGTGATTGACATTACGTGACACTGACACTAAATGGCCTCAAACTGTATCTGTCCTTCTCTCCCCAGGTAGTCATTGTGTCAGCACTGCAGGGTTTCAGACACCATGTTCATTATAGAATGCAACCTAGGAAAACTGCTAACAGGAAATGAAGAGGGTGAAGTACATGTTACATCCATACAGGGGAGTTTTAGGTTAAAAATGTTGATTGGAGAAATAAATAAATCGTAAATCATGTCTTTGTTCATTTGTATACTTCAGCAAAAAAGGTTGATCTCAAGTGAAAGCATTAGCATTTGATAAATTAAAAGTTAAATGATTGACACCAAGTGCTCATAAATCATAAGAAAATAGTAAGAACTGCTTTACTTTTCATTTTCTGTCTGTCTGGAGTTTCACCCTTATGTGGTCTGAAGCACATGAAGGAGAAGTGGGATTTTGGATGAAAAGAAAAGAGAGGGCTGAAATGCTGTCAGCTGTTGGCTCAACACTGTGAATGTGGTGGTCGGTGCGCTGACATTTGTCTGATACGTCACTGCCTGAAAGAACAGTCTGACCATTCATGCAGAAACACACAGCCGTGACTGACTGCTCCTCTCTGAGGAGCTGAGCCTAGACGTTCACTGACTCTGAGTTCTGTGTGTGTGTGTGTGTGTGTGTGCGTGTGTGTTTCAGCTCGCTGTGTGTTTCTCTGACATTTTGATCGACCCATCTTGAGCTGACTAAATGTAGAATTACCTCTAAGGATACGCCGGGGGATATTTGTATCAGTGTGACCAAATCAACGCTGTTAACAAGATTGTTTTTACGTTCCCAGCTTGTCACGTTTGTCACTGCATGCTCTTTGCTAATTCCAAAATGTTAAATGATTAGAATGTAACATTTTCACATGATCACATTTTGTGTTTGGTGGGTCCTCTGGGAAGAAATATGAATCTGGCAGGTTAATCTGTTTCCCTGTCACTGCTAAGTGTTTTTTTAAATAAACTGGCAAATATTTAGCTATGGGGGAGAGAGTCGAGTCCAGAGCCAGACGAATAAACATCCAGAGTTGGATCAGATTGATTTTTGGGCCATTTACTGATGGGAGCCTAGAGATAACTTATAAATTTTAACTTAAAAAATTGGATTTATTTTCACTCCTGTTTATCAACCTGACTGTAGCAGCGATCTGAGGAGGTGACCTTCGTTGTCGGATGTTTGTAATGTTGACTGCGGACTGGAGCCGGAGGGGAAAACACACTCTTTGTGTGTGCCATGGCTCTCTAGCTTAAGGTTGATGCAAGGTAAAGTAATCGGGCTGTTTAGGGTGAAGAGACACTTGTGTGACACATGAATAAACACAAATGATTCAACGGTCTTTCTCGCTTCGCTGATGATGAACACCAATATACAACCACTATTGCTATTGAAAATCTGTCTGATATGACGCAGGCAAAAATGTCCATACACGAAGTAATGTTTTAAACTTTCATACACGTCAGGTTTAGTCTCAGTTGCCGACTTCCCTTCTCACTCCCTCTCTCCCGTAACAAAACAAAACAAACAAAACGTGTCATTACCCTGCATATACTTTTTCTGTATTTGAACACTCCTTGGAACATTTGGGATAATGACTCATAAAATGACTCAGCAAAGTAAAGAAACAAAGGTCTAATCGATTTTAGACCTTTGATGAAGAACCTGCTGAACAATTCTTAATTCATTCAGCACAAAAGTTCATGAACCATACACCTACATTTCAATCGTAAAGCCTGCATCTATTTCCGCATGAAATAGATGCATTGTAAGCATAGCCTTAGGGGCTTCAGCCGCTGTAATCGATCGAGATAACACGAACACTGACTGCACACAGTGTAAACAGTTTGAGTTATACCTCCTCAGGTTGTCTGAGGGGCCCTCTCTTGAACTAAGGTCACCATAAACTTATCGTGGGCGAGTTTATCATTTCAAAACAAATCTCTCAAGAGCTCTTACGGTACACAGTCAAGTATAATTGCATACAAGGCATCATGGAAATGATGCAGCACACCTTGAAATTGCCCAGAGATGAGGTTGAAAGAGAGATGGCTGTTTGGATGGAGAGTGGAGGAGGAAGAGCTTTGATGTGACACTCAAGTAGAGCTCATTGATCTTATCAGTTTGAATATTTCTGCCAAACAGCCTCTAATTGCTTTCATGATCCACACAGACCTATGACTTGCAGGAACCCTCCCTGCGTGCTTGAAAGTCCGCCTCATCAGTGGAAAAGCTGCAGTCTGCAAGAAAATTGTTCAAAAAGACGGTGCCGAGAGATAACGGGTACCTCAAGTCCTTGACTTCATATTTCCAAAGACAGATGAGCCTGTTTTCTGAAAGTCAGGTAGTTCCCAAATAATGTTTGAAGATAGCTAGTATCCTCAGTTTCATTCCAATTTTCTTTTATGGTGGCAAATGAAATACCTCATGTGTAACATTTTTTTTGGCTTGAGACCATTAAAGTTAAATGTGATATCTTCCAATCATCCCTCAGCTCTCAGTAGTTTTTAAGAACACAGCTTTGGGCCGGATGCTGGAGAAGAGAGTGCAGTAAATCACTCTCTGTGTGCCTGAAACCCTTTATCCTTTCCTGGAGCTCAGCCAGCTCATCTAATGGGTGAGTCTATTAATGTTATTGATTTTCAGGGTGATTCTTTCATCAGGATAAATAACAACAGAGGAGCCCCAGAGACCTGAGCGGGGTACCCCTGATGCTGATGTATTCATCCAAGCCTGTCCGCTCTGAACCCCGTCCTCCCACTGGGGTCAAAGCTTGTTAGCAAGTATCCTCTATTATGAGGCTTCATCTCTAATGAGGCCCACTAAACTCAGTGCCCACTGAACCAAGACTCCCTCACCCTCTCATCTACTTTTTCTCTCTTTCCCTCGCCCCCTTTTTTCTCCCTTATACTGTCAACACAAAGTAGCCAGGCTAAAAGTAGGCAGTGTTATGATGATTATTTTTGACACGTTTCCCATAATTCATGTCTTTTTTTAAGTTTCTTGCCTAGAAAGTTCTTATCATAACTGAAACTGATAAACATCTGAGATTTCAGCCAAATTTAGCATCGATGGAATAAGTGACTCACAGAATTGCTTGATTTATGATATCCATCTAGTGCAGACCGAGACTGGCTTCTGCATGTGAGCCGTCCATCTCTCCCTCACATCCCTAGTGTTATTCTCCACTTAAAACTGACCAGTGAGGCAGAAAGGCCATAAAGAGATCTTGTACAAACAGTGTGTGATGTATGAATACATTACCAGAGAAATGGTGCACAATAACAGAAGGCAAAGAGGACCTTACAAGTCCAGGTAATATTTGGCTGTATGGAACAACAAATAAATGATGACATTTAAAAAACACTAAGCCCCTCTACCCTTTTATGTCGCCACACCAGCAACAGTGGCAGATTAACATCTTTAAAATAGCAGTTATTTTTTAAACAAGGGGTCTTACATTTCATATGGAAGAGACAAAAAATATGATTCCTAATTTCTTTTCATTGGTTTGTCAGCTGAAATGTGGATATTCGCAAGCAGATTTGAATGATATTATAGGATAAGGATAGGATAATATAGGACAAGGTTCAGTGGTTAGATTTATGCTTTAATGGTTGTTTTCCATATAAAATGCCTCACTTTTACAAGAGACAAGGATTTGAGAAGGAGGAGAAATACCTGATGAGTCTGGCAAATGCCAAGTTTGTTGGAGTTAAAATTTCTCAAACCAAATGAAGAGCAGGGCGGTGCCGTTATCGTCATTCTAAACTCTGCTGTAGTAGCTTCTCTGGTCCTACACAATGGATGTTCATCCTACACATTGCTACGTAACTTTGAAAGGCGCTGAGGGGTTCTTCGTAACCTGTGACCTCACAAAATAATGTATTGTATAGTCCCTACCCATGGTATGAATAATATGGCAGTTAACAGCTAGAGACTTAAATATTAGACTACACATGTGAGGTTTTACAATTTTTGACCGACCTGCTGTGCTTTGTTACAGATGCTAAGCTAGGATTGGAAAGCTGCTATTCAGGCATGGGGTTTAGCGAAAAATCATAGTCGAGCCTTTTTCGATGTGTTTTTTCAAACTGCAGATGGTTCTAGGAGGGCCAACAACATGTGTGCCATCTAATACTGATTTTTGTCACTCCCTGTTGATGCGCTATCCCTCACGGCGTCGTAAAATTCTGAAGCCGGCTGATTTATTTTGCCACTTAAAAGAGATCACTGCCAGTAGGTGTGAAGAACACACAGATTTCCCTGTTTGCCTGGATAGCGGGATCAGAAATATGACAGCACATGTAATCCTGGAGACTTATGGCCTCAGAGGGTCCTTGTGCACATAGGTCGACAACATTAAAAGGCCGCTGTGAAATATGATGGCACGGCCAAGAGGATGGAAAAGCTGCAAGAGAGTGAGAGTGGAGGAGGAAATGATGGATGGGACAGGAGGATAAATAGAAAGGATATTGTTATGTAAGGAAAGAGGTAGAGGTTAAGTATAACGGAGAAGGAGGGGGAAGAGCAGAGGAAGGAATGACATGATGAGGCCCAGACTCAGACGAGATTTGAAATCGTTAGCTTTATTAGCCGCACACTCAAGAAATATCATTATTTACAGTATCACGTGTCAGACATCTATCCATCTGTTTTGCTATGTTCTTTCTCTGTGTCTTTAGACGTTTTCTGTCCAAACATATTCTTACGTTTCTATTGTCCAGTTTCAGTTTTATGTGTTTCAGCCCTTTGAACCTCAATTTCTAGTAGCCCTTGATATCCAAGCAGTTCCCTCCAGCTCTTTCCTAAATCTGGCAGTAATAGGAGGAAACAAAAGTGGAGGCAGGACTGTACTGTTGATGGTATTTGTGACGGAGGTCTGTAATCCTATTATGGACAAATGAATTCCCCTGCAATGCTTATTATGGATTTTCCAAGAGATTATATACAGTAATTAGTCCACATGGCAAATCATATTAGTGAATCGTTGGCCTCAGTGACTTAGGAGGTCAAGATCAAGCAAGGGGAAGGACTATGTGTAGGTCTAATGTGAAAATGGTCCCAAAAAATATTCACAGGGAATTATGACCACACTCTGATGTTCTACAAAGTGTTTCAGCAGCTTTCATTTTTTCTTTTGCAGCAATTTTCTGTTTTCCACTCTCGCCACTCACAGTTTTCAGCCACAGCAGGCAGCTGTTTCCAGAGATAAAGCACTAAAAGCCTGTACTGTACACAACCTGCCAAACACCAAATGGCAGACAGACGAAATAGAGGACCAGCTGGCGAAAATAGAGGAGCATTTAGCAGCTAAAAAGTGAGATATTTCCCCCACGAAATCATCAAAACCAAAACAGAGGGGGAGGGGGTTATTGGGCGGGTAGATTCACCAGGTGACAGGAAACATGACTCAACAAGAATGATAATGTTGCTCTGTATCTGCCGGATGCTCGAGTAGCCAGTTGGTTCCCTAATATATTAGTCATATCATGTACAGAGTACAGCTCAGGAGCCCACATATTGACTAAGACAAATGTGATACAACAAAACCTTACAAATGATGTGATATATATTGTATATCATAGATATTCTATATTTTTTAAAATAACATTTTATGGGTTTAACATGGGGATGCACCAGTGCAACTTTTTCTATACCTATCGTGATACCTCAACTCAGGATATGGCTAAAATCAAGTACCGATCCAATTCCTATGCTCTCTCTCCAAAATGTAAAAATGTGCCTATATCACTTAACAGGACAATCTGTTTTGTGTATGGTCACATGAAGCCATCCAGCCATATGTAAAACTCTATAATAATGTAGTAACAGTCAGGTAAGCTTGACTAATTTGAAAGAACTTGTCTCAGCATAACACATTAGTTGCTGAGTACGCCATCAACACATTACTGGCTACTCACTGGTAGTTATTTCATGCAGCCACATCTCTCTGTCTGGCCCCTCAAATCACTTAAGCTCCTGCCAAAATACAATATATGTTTTCATTTCCACAGTACTCCACGGGCATTGTTGGGTCTTGAGATGAAACAGGGATCACACGGATACAGGCGTAATCCTGGCATCTCCTGTCTATGAAGAGCAGATCGATGTGTCATCGAGCGGTCGGACAGAAGCTGCAGGACATGTGAGGTGTTAGGAATTAATGACATATCATCTTTTCTTGCAGACATATGTGTGTGGGAGAGAGAGATTGGGTGGTGAGTGTCGGGAAATGAAAACGTTTCCAGAGATATCATGTTTGCCACTAGTAGTATTGGATTGATTACAGTGTATTTTCACAAGGAAATTATTAATCATCAGCACAGATGACAAGATATTTATTTGTACCCACATGCAGACCTGTGAATCTGTGAAATTCCTATCAAATGTTTGTCGATATGTGATGTTGATGGCATAATGTAGAGACTCGTAAACTATAAATTAACATCTAAATAAGAGCCTCTACATGGTCATTATATCATGGAGTTACAGACACAGTTGCAATGAATATAAATGAGAGTTGTTTCATGCACAGCAGTAGGATTCAGAGCTGAAAAACTCCAATTAAGGAAAAGATTTATGTTCTGCAGTAGGCGTGTTTCACAGCAAATAGTTTGACTTGTCATAGTAAGAAAAGCACCGATGTAACATGGGTGTAAATGATTTGTATGTGTGTGCTCAAAAAATGAAACTGCCAACCATAATGCTGCTTGGCACACACTGCTTCCTCAGAGATGTGTTTCCAACTAAAAATGGTTGATGTGCAGGAAATAGCGTAAATGACTAAGCCCTGCTTTTGCAAAGGACTATGTCGCCATTTTCAAAAATCACTTGCTGGAACTGAGCAGGATGCCAGAAAATTGAATTAGGTATTTGTTGTTCCCGTAATAAACAATGGACTTTTGCATTCACAGTGTTCTCCAGTAAATATCAGCACAGACTGGACTGATAGAACCTCTGGTCCCCCAGATGGAGCTGGAGTGGCTGCCTGCAGGGCCACAGGAAAACAGTGTACAGGCTCCCTACTGCGGAGAGAAGACTGCAGCCCCCCTCGGGGAAAAGAAAGTTAATGGATGTCCAGCAAATCTTACTTTTAGAAACAGACTGGAGGCAAAAGCATGGACGGAGCACCACGCTCACGTACAAGTAGTGCAGTACCAAAGGCAAAGCAAGCTCTGAGTCAAGTTGTAGCTCTTTAGCAAGTGGAGATCAGGTGTTTATCCCTCCAGAGCTGCTAGAGGAATAAACACCCAGAGTCATTCATTCTTAACAATGAGAGGAGAGTTTACGTTTAAACTTTTGGGATTAAAAAGTGAATTTATCTTCACTCCGGTTAATTTACCTGACAGCAATCCATAGTGAAGACCTCCAGCCTGAGTTGTTTATCTATATTTGGAATAATGTAAGTACACAACTAAACAAAATATAAACAAAGGTCAAGTAATTATAATATCTTGAAAGATGAAATTCTTGACCTACAAAGTGGCTTTAATTATAGTGAGATGATTTACTGCTCTGAGGCTGAAATATGTTTTCTATTTACAAATGTGACGTAGACACTTTTGGTGTGTGCAAGACTGCAGCCATGCTTTCTTGCCCCACCACATTACTCTGATTTATGGACCAGCTGACTGATATCCATCTCCAGTGCCCTCCTCTTCTACCCTATAGGCAGCTACCGACCACAACCCCTTTCTGCAAAACTTAATATTTAATGTCCAGCCTCGTAGGTTATGAACTTCCATCTTCAATGAAGGCTTTAACTGGAGATCAATCAACATTTGAATGAGATCCCTGGAGTGCACTCTCATCCCACCTCAATCAATCATCAGCGGTCAGACACTGAAAGCGCCATCGCTCATAAAACAATGATGCTCTCTGCTATTTTTGGATATTAAGGGCATAGTGATTGATCAGAATGTCCCCTGATGGGAAGTTGGGGAACCACTGTGTGTGCCTGAAAAAAGTAGGCCACAATGGCATTTTGGGTGTAACTTTTTTAAGAATGTTATGACAAAGGAGTATCAATAAACATGAGGTACGGTATTGTTGCTGTGCTGCTCTCCACTGAATGACTGGGTTTCTTCCAACATATCTTCAGACATAACAATGTGTTCCTCTGAAGTTGCAGTTAAAGGCAGAGAGGTCACTGCTGAATATACAATGTACTTCATTCATTCATACAAAAAACACAAATTGTTTCCCAATCAAATCCTTTTTTTTTGAGTGAGGCAAAAGCTCAGAGGTATCTCAAAACAAGGGCAAATGAGACCAAACAGCTACAGTATGTGTGTGTTTGGATAGATCTGGCTAGAGGCACAGGAAGTGAGAAGATATATGTTGTCATGATTTCAAGATGTTTCACATATTTTAGGTATCGATTACATGAGGGTTCAAAATTAACCTTTGAAAAGCTGGTAGGTAAAGGTCATGATGAAATGTAATTCATTTATTTTTTGTCATTAAAGACAGTAAGTCAAATCATCAAGGGGTCAGTTTCTTTGTGAGATGCTGATGACAGCGTGCACACATTTAAGGTGAGAAAAAACGTTTTAAAAGACGCTTTGTATTATGTCTACTGTATATTTTTGTCCTATTTATTTAGAGATGGAAGCCAACACCGGCACTCATTGAATGATATGAATCCACATGAGTCTCTTTACCCAAGCTGTCAGTTGATTTTGATGGCTGATTACACTGCGGGATTTGCTTGCCGATGATTGGAACTTGATAAGCTAGTTACAGTGGGCTAAGGTAAGGGTTAAGCTACATATGTACATGAAAAGGGACGTTTGCCTCAATAACTTGTGTTTGGCAGCAACAAAAATCTGATACGAGCAAATGAAATGTAGTATATCACCTGCATCTCCCCTCTGTCTCCTGGCTGCATTGCGTTGCAGCCTGAGGACATGTGAGATCTGACTGCAAATCACAGAGCTGTGCCCGAGTTTTGCCCGCTGGATCTCCTTCGTTTTGTCATTAGTCTCAGTATTCATGGCCGCTGCCGCTGCTGCTAGAAGACATGCTTTTATACTGTCGACACAGAAACAGAATACATTGTTATAACTGTGCCAGATAATAAAGGAATGAGTGTTTCTCCACCTTCTCCATCTTCATGCCACAAGAGGCATGAAGATGTCATTTGAAACATATGGAAGTGGTTCTAAATTAATTACTGGTGGATAAACCTTGGTAGGGCTGCCAGAGCCTCTCTTTTACTGATGCATTGGTTTTCAAAGATGTAAAGCTGCCATGTGTAAACACATGGTCAAGTACAAAGTACTAAATATATGTAAATGAGTGGTCATTGGTGAACTATAATATGTAGAACAACTGAATATACTACTAAACTGAATGCTATTATGATGGCAAAGGCACATTCCAGTTTCTAGTTGATCCTTTATTTAAGAATTTTTTAACTGTTTTTCATTTGAGTAGCTGGAGAGCTACTTCAATCACTCAGATAAATTAAGAAAAAAACGAAATGAAACGAATCCAGTAAATCTGCACTGGCAGTAGGCAGCTTGAAATATAGTGTCACACATGAAAAACATTAAAATGGAAAGTACCCCACCAGGTGTTCATATCTGTTACTACAAAATAAAACTGAGTGGGAATCATTTGCTAGAAACCAACTATTTCTTTACATATTGTTTGTGAAAATGCTGGCTTTCATTCTCCTGTATTTGGAACATGAATTAATTGGGTTTTTTTTCAGTGCACAGAAGTAGGACCCAGAGTTAAAAGATTTATATTCTCCTATAAGCTTTTTAAGTGAAGGACGGACTGATTATGAGCCTGGCTGATTAACGGGGATGATATGCAGCATTTTCCCAGTCCCTGGTATCAGTGTTTTTGTGACCAATTGCAGAATAAATGAATAAAAAAATGTTCTGCTTTGCTCTGATATAGCATTCTTTCTCTCTCTAGTCACCACTCTATGGTTTTACTCAATGTCCTGCTCACAACATCTGACTGGTTACACGTCATGAGTAATAGCAGAGTAATCTGAATCTGCAAAGTAAGTAAAATGATTAAATAAAAGTAAAGGAGTGGAAGTATGAAGAAAATGTACAGAAACAAATGTCATTGAACAGTCTCCTTGATTACAAATAATCAGTATAGATGTCAGCCGTGTCCGTCATTCAAGAATTTAAAGCAACAATGCATAACCTTCTGGAGAGAGATCCAATCCGGGTCTCAATTCCGGGTCAACAAATACTGACGCTTTTGGTTGGCTTTGGACCCAATAATCCATGATTGACTGGCACCCTGTCCAAGTTGTACCCCATTAATGTTAGTTATTAATTTGTTCACATAATACAAGACAATTACGATGGATACTCAATTACTACTTTATTAAAAAATAACATTTAATACGCAATGATACAACACTGTACATGTAGAGTGTGAGTGTGTGTGTGCAGGGGGGAGCAAAGGTGTCCCAGAGAAAACTGTGAGTGAAGGGCTGCTGGTCAGCTGTGAGGACGTGCTGTCGTCTCATGCTGCATTCATCACACATGGTGGTTTCACTGGTGTTCCTCCAAGAGCAAACAACTTAGCTTTGACACACCGGAGGTATCATATTAATAAGTTGATTTCTGCAGGACATTCAAGAGCAAATTGATATTCCTGCTCCAAGTAGATTCAAATCTTATGGGAAAACTCACAAACCCTGAGTGTCTGACTTTTATTATAGCTATTTTTAGTCAGACGTTAGTATTTCTGGTATGCCCTCATGTTGTGAATGCAGCATTAGTCCTGAGAGGAGAAAGGTAACTGTAGGGTCTGCTGTTCTGGGGTCAGAGGAAGTACCTGATTCTGTGCTAAACCAACCAATCACTTCTGAAAAATTGCTCCAGAAAATACCTCACATGTCCATGACTACTGTGGTGGAACATATATCTTTGCGTACTGAGACCCCTGAAAAAACCCACAGAAAGGTTCAGCTAATACTGTATGGCCCTGTTATAGACTGGAGTTCTGCATCGTCTCAGACAGATGCCTTAGTGCATGTCATAGAAAAAAAGACACCACAAAATTCCTTAATGCATGGTAGATCGTGACTAGTGGTATTTTACAGAATATCACATTATTTCACAAAATAGTGGAGCAGTCTCACAATAGACTTGTCCATACTCCAATGGACAACATGAAGCACTGACGATGTGAGATGGCAGTATTTAGCTCTGCAACAATGTAACAGCACTTGGAAGAAAAAGGATAAAATAAAGATTTAAATGGAGATAAGTGCCAGGTCAGACTTCTCCTGCCAAGTCAGTCAAGTCCATAGATTACGGAAGCGTTTTAGTATCTTTCTGTTTGCCCTAAACTTTGTGTCATTTGTTAAATTGCTACATATAAAAGAACTGGCAGTGTTAGGATAGGTCAGATGACACACACACACTTCATTTGTCAGGCCATCAATTCTCTGGTTAATTGAGAAAAAGAAGATCATTTCATGCACACACTGTCTCTTCATTTTGGGTCCTCTTGTTAGTGATCACGAGACGTCAAGTATGCCAATTTTAAACTTGAGTGTAAAGTTAAGGAAGTGGTGTGAGTGGCTGACAATGAGCCGTGAACGTGCTGAACATTGTTGCATTTCTTAATGCATCTCAGTTTCAAGGCATGTGTGGAAGACTTCATCATGCTAATTATATGACTAAGGAAGGAAAGGCTTTATAGTTCAGGAAGGCTAGCTAATAACTCAAATTGTATCATAGAGAGTTAATACTCGGTGACAAGTACAAAATTAAGTAAATGACGTACTAAACTGGCTAATACAAATTCTATTGAGGGACTATGGCGTGGAGAAATATTAGGTTAGATAAGAAACTTTCTCTATGAGTTGCAGAATCCCTAGTTCTTGGAAAGTAGAAAAAAAGCCTCATCTTAATGGCAGCAATTTTAGCTTTTTGTTGGATAGTTTCCCACATCAATATGATTCACAAACTTGGTTGTTTAACAACACACTTGCATCATTGCCCTGAGAAATACGTTCCCTCGCGGCTATGGGTCTGGAGATGCCTTTTGATTTTGTCAGATCGGCTGAAGCATTTGCCACACACAGGACAACTGTAGGGCTTCTCCCCAGTATGGATCCTCATGTGGACCTTCAGGTGAGCCATCTGTGTGAAGCCCTTTCCACAAATCTGGCAGCGGAATGGTTTTTCCCCCGTGTGGCTACGCTGGTGCTCCTGGAGTCTGCCGGAGGAGCTGCAACATTTGCCGCACACTCCACAGCGGTAAGGTTTTTCTCGTGTGTGCACTTGTACATGCACATGCAGGTGGCCGACGTGACTAAATGCCTCACCGCAAACCTTGCAGCAAAAGGATGACATGTGGCCTTGTAAAGGGGATTTTTGATGGGGGCAGTCCACGGCATTTGCTCCTTGGTTGCGCATGTGAGAGGCCTGACCTCTGTTAGCACCAGTTCCATTTCCCTTAACACCAACCATCTGTCCTCCATTCTCCACCCCAATAATGTCAATGTTGTTCTCGTTTGAGCAGTTTGGGTTCACTGGCGCTAATGGCTGGGCGCCGCTGTTTGAGGAAGTTGAGACTCTGTGGGCTCCTCCACTCTCTACCTTCACATGCCGTGATGGGCCTCGAGATCCAGGGTCCCTCTCCCTGTTCTCCACACCTTGACTCTGAGGGAGGTTGGACGTGTGGGGGGCTTCCTGTGGATACTCATTTCCAACACGCGGAGGAGTGAACATGTTCTCTGGCGTACTGCAAGAGCCGTGGCCACGAAGCTGTTCATCTCCTTGGTTGGCCCGGAGATCTCTCTTATCCTTTATCTGAATAGGGATACGCTCTTCGTGCCCCATGCTGGGACTCCACTCACGCCGTGGATGCTCACCATCTTCCTCGTCCAACAGCGCCATGGACGGACGATCTGAGAACACAACAAGAGGTAGAGGCTTAGACGAAATACATCAACTACATTTCTGCAAAACACAACTGTGTCTATTTATATGTCATATGGCAGTTCACAGAAATTCAGAGTTTGCTTATGAAGGTTGTATCTGAGTATCAAAATGGATTTGGTCTCAAGTTAGTTGTAACTGAACACAAGCTACAGACACTTTCAAACTATGGCTGAGCCTCCAGAGCATGTGGAAATACTAACAGCAGTGTTCTTCTGTAAAACATCTCTTTAGCAGACAAACTCTTTTCATCAAAATGCAAAGAGCTGAACTTACTACCTTGTTGCCTGAAAATAACAGAAACCCGAATGTGATAAAGGTGATACACAAATGCATAAATTTCGGCTAGGATACAACATACAGGGCAGTACCAATGCTCCCCACAGGAAACTTTTTAGCAGCGATGGAGTCACCAAAATCCTGACACATCTTTTCTTGTGATCAAGGTAGTTGTGCAACACTGTCCAAAACAACAAACTATTTCAACATTATCTAATTTTTTAACATATTCTAATCTTCCATTATAAAGTTACGGGACATTTATAATTGCCAATAATGCAGTATATGATGTCTACTGTATCAAGTATTCACTCTTTTGAACTTGTGTGTTTCACAACATTAATTAATAGTGGATGTAACTTGGATATTAGACACAGCTAACAGAACAAACACTGATGTCAAGTGCAAATGAACGTGTGCGCAAAGAAATGTCTACAAACGGATTGAATTCAGATGTGCATAACATATTTACACTCATAAATAGTGACTTCTTTGGCAACAGTTTGAGCCATGGGTCTGTGTGGAAACCGAGTTTGAAAATTGGAGAAAACAATCACAAGCGCAGTGACACAACAGGTGAATAGCGTGTATTCGTTTTGTCAGTGTTCACTTCTTTCTGTCACTGCCAAATAAACCATGATTCACTCAAAATGGTCAAAAGTATCCAGATATAAGTAAATGCTAACCCTGGAGTAGGCTAGTCGGCTAAACTAGCTGATTGGCTAACGAACAAAGGTTGCTAACGCGCTAGCCGCTCCACAACAACAGCAGCTAACGTAAACTAGCCCGCTAACAGCTAAAGTTAACTTGTCTGGAAGTGGAGGAACATTATCCTGAGGCTATTTGTTGTGTTATAGCTGTGTTCCTGCACACGGCCATTCTAGTCTCACTACCCAATGCCACCCACACGCTCGGCTGAAAGGACATAAAGGGGCGCAACTGCACCGTTAGCTTTCAGCGGAGCTAACCTGGCCATATTTCAATTCCAGCGTCTCGAAGCCTGCGTCTCAGATGGTCGTTCTCCCGCTCACGGATCGCTATCTCCTCCTGGTACTCCAAAATCGTGTCCTCGACAGATTTGTAGATCTCCTGCGCAGCGAGCATGAGACGCTCAGTCAAAAAGACGTTTAAAAACTGCAGTTTGGTCATTTTCTTGGGTTGCACGGAGCTCCTGCTATCATCCAAAATGGACCAAAAAAGATGCTCGACCCAATCACGTGACCCAGAGTAGTTTCTTCTTCTTCGTCTTCTTCTTCTCGTCCTCCTTCTACTTCTTCCCTTCCTATTCTTCCCCAAGATTTGTCTGATTGTGGTAGGCACACACGACTTACACTTTCAGTTTCGATAAACACAAATCTGTTGTGGTTTGCTTACATTTCGTCGTTGCAGTTTGGTTTGGGTTCGTTCAGGACACAGAATCTGACGGGTCACAGAATCTTGTGCTGCACCTGCTGCCATCACAGCCTGACAGAACAGCATGCCCTAATGTGGAAAGTGACCGAGATCTGGCACATGACAATATATTGCAACAGTGGCAATATGTTTTAGATTGATTATGAAAACTTTCTATAGACTGTGTTTGTCATGTGGCTGCACCTGGTAGTTAACTGTTTACGTGAGGTCATCACACATCTAACACAATACAAATCGTGTCATCGTCATCAGAATTCTGCCCAGTCACTACACACCTTAAGTAAGATGCAGTCTTGGTATGATATACTTCAATTCTGCTTTGTTATTATTATTATTATTATTTTTTTTAAATATGTCTATCGGTTAGAAACAAGTAAAAAGTTGTGAAAAGACCAAAGCTGATTGGGGGAGAGTTTCCCTTTTTAGGTCTGGGCTTTGTAATAATAACAGGTTGCTCCCACTTTTGAAGCAAACATAGACAAAGTGATCACATAGTGCGAGCACCCTCTGCCAGCCAGCCAGCCAGCTTTGACATTTGTATGCATGAAGCTTTAACAAAGAATTCTACATCGTGGTATGAAAATGTGCCATCTGAGTAACAATACAAGTCCCAAATAGAAACAATAAAAACATGCCATCTCACTACACTTACACTGTGTGGTATAAAGTGTGTGGCTTACACTGTAGGGTACAGTACCATAGACTCATGGGCTGGAACACTGCAGTATGGAATAGTTCAAGAGATTATTTTACATGCATCTCCAATCAGGGGCAGAGTCATCCAATTTAAAAACAAAATAAAAATGAGTAAATATGTGATATGAAATAAAAACAGTGAACCCATTGTAAACAGTTATTATAATTAAAATATGAATGTCAACATGTGGATATAATAATATAAATGAGGTGAATATTAAATATATTGAGGAGTGAAATAGAAATAATAAGAGACATTTTCAATCATAAGGCAGAATGTGATGTCTTCAAATAATCATTAAGTTCAATGTTGATTTTATTTATTTATTTATTTATTTATTCCAAACGCTGACACCGCTTCATCACCTGTTTGTACTCCAGCTCAGCAGGTGGCGCCACTTGTGCTGACAAAAGCGGAAGTGACCCAACTTAGAAACTTGTTCGCTCCTCCACGTGTGTGAGAGCAGAGCAGGCAGTCACATTGGTAGGTCCACAACCCCACGATGAAGCGACCAAGTAAGTCAGCACTGATACTTAAGTTATAATTAATCTGATAGAAAACAACTCTTTAATGTCTTACTGTTCGGTTAATCCACCGAGCTAATAAGCTTACTGTTGTAGTCGACAGCAACCATTATTCGTCGGTCTACATTAGCTTCGTTTTAGCTAACAATTCAACAAATGTTCAACTGTGGTTGTGTCAACGGTGTTTTTATCCTTCATCCCCAGAGTTAAAGAAAGCAAGTAAGCGGGTGTCATGTTCCAAACGTTATAAAATACAGAAAAAGGTAAGAGTTTGAAAGTTACTTTAGATTTAAAAAAAAAAAAAAAAAAAGCTCTATGGACGACAA
>OMLP01004142.1:16729-32211 GCA_900302685.1 Spondyliosoma cantharus | reverse complement strand
ATTTCTAACTTGTTTGACTTGTTCTGTTTTTTCTGGTGTTGTGGGTTTAGGTCCGGGAGCACAACAGAAAGTTAAGAAAAGAGGCCAAGAAGAAAGGAGTGAGTAAACGACCGAAGAAGGACCTCGGTGTGCCCAGCAGCGCTCCCTTCAAGGAGGAGATCCTGAGGGAGGCAGAGCAGAGGAGGCAGCAGGTGACAGCCATGTGCTCTGATGATGCAGTTTATTATAACGACCAGCATGTTTAAATGCAGTGTATTTTTCAGATGGCTGTATGGGTCTAATCTAGTCCCCAAAAGTGGTTTAAGGTGAAAATGATCTTAGTCTCATTGTATATATGTGGGCCAAGATCATCTCAGCCTTAAGATGCTTTTGGGAAAGAACAGTCTGTACAGTGTTTTTAAGTCGACTTGTGTTGGTGCAGCCTTATTTATACCACTGAGTAAACGATCTGTTGTTTCGGTTTTGCAGATTGAAGAAGAAAAACAAAGAAAGAGACAGGCTAAAAAAGAGGAGCGAGCCCAGAAAAGAAAAAGGGAAAAAGAGCCTGCAAGTAAAGAAACGGAACCCAAGGTCAAGAGGGTTCGACAGGTAAAAGGCAACAGTGAAATCATCAGTCTGTTGAGGTTAATTACTCTACGGTTGACTGACATTTTTTCCCCCTTGTTTTCACAGGATGAAGATACAGAGAAACAGATCGCCCCAGACAAGAACTCAAAACAGTACCTCTGCTCCGAATTAAACAAGGTAAGCCCACCCAACCCCAGTCAGCGGTTATCACTGAAAGGAATGTCTTCTCTGATAATCCTCAAACTTACCCCACGCTCTTATTTTTCAGGTAATTGATGCATCGGATGTAGTGATAGAAGTCCTCGATGCTCGGGATCCGCTGGGGTACAGGTGTCCACAGGTGGAGGAGGCGGTGCTGCAGAGGGAAGGCAACAAGAAGCTGCTTCTGGTTCTTAACAAAATAGGTAAATGGACATGAGACGCTGCCATGTTAATTTAGTCATGCACACAGACAGATGAGTGATTTTGTGCCCCTACATATCATGAGTTTTGTTGAAATTTATTTCCTGTGTTATAGATCTGGTACCAAAGGAAAATGTGGAGAGGTGGATCCAGTGTTTACAACAGGAGTTTCCAGTGGTGGCATTTAAAGCATCAACACAAATCAAGGACAAAACAGTGGTAAGAGGTGCTTTTTTTTATGTTTACAACCCTCTTCCATAGTTTGGATTTTTTTTTATTACTAAGAACAAACTGCTGCTAATGTTGTTTATACCTTGTTATAATGTGGAGGACTGAGAAGGTTGAGCAGCTTGTGTTGTGCTACTACAACTGGTTATAACCTCCAAGAGTAACAAACAAACTACACAAATTTAATGGCTCTGTCCAAAGCAGAGCTGACGTGTGTGTTTGTGGACAATAGTTTCCAATTTGTGCATACCGTCTACATGGAAACACGCCTGTTTCTTTACATGTGAATGGTATTTAAAGTGGTTTTACATAAGATCTTCTTTCTCACTTCCATCAGCAAGCCAAGAAGAGCAGGATAGTTGCCTCCAATGAAGTCCTGGACAAATCGAGAGGAGCAGCCTGCTTTGGAAACAGTTTACTCACTGAGCTCCTCACAAGTCTGGCTGCAAGTAGACAGAGTGAAACTTCACTTAAAGTGGGTGTAGTTGGTAAGAACAGTGTTTCTACATATAAAGTTACTTCCTTTGACATTATATTGTATCAGTTGTGGATTTAGAAGAACTGAGTTCTATGATGAATTTAAATCCTATGCTGAAGGGCTTGTACAAGCTCTTAAACGTTAGAAATATGCCGAGTTTAGGTTAGGAATGTGCTTCATTTTCACCATAGTCTTGTTTCTTCTGCACAACTCCTGTAAGCCACAGTCTTTTCATTATTGATCCAGAATTTAACTCTGCTTTGTAATAATGTATTAATTTTGAATTGAAAATACATAGTCTGAATGTTCATTTGTAATGCGATCTTTTTACCTTCAGGTTTTCCTAATGTGGGGAAGAGCAGTCTCATCAACAGTTTAAAGGGTGTCCTTGCGTGCAATGCTGGTGTCAAGAGAGGCATCACAAAGTGAGTGACAAATTAGCATAAAATCTTTCTCTAAATGGATTATGGCATTTTCTTTGAGATCTGTACCAGAATACATAGTTGGCACCATTGCACAGTTGTAATTTACATTTGAACATATTTCTTAAGCCCCTCATATTTGTAGCTGGTCCCTAAAGTGAAAAATTGTCAACCTGTTGTCATCTCCCTCAGATCGATGCAGGAAGTGCATATCCTGAAGAATGTGAAGCTAATAGACAGCCCGGGAGTCATGGCCTCATCGTCCAACCCACCAGCCTCGATGGCTCTGAGGAGTCTGCAGGTGGAGGAAGGCCAGGAGAGTGTGCTGGAGGCTGTCAGGACTCTACTCAAACAGTGTGACAAGACTCAGGTAGGAGGAGAGATGAACTGTGAACTGATTAGATGAGTTTGGGTTTTGTCATGTAAATTAAACTGTTTTAATAATTTCAGGTCACCTGCTCTTGTTTCAGATCATGCTTCAGTATACTGTCCCTGACTTCAGGAACTCTCTGGAGTTTTTAAGCTTGTTTGCCAAAAAGCGTGGATATCTGCAGAAAGGTGGAATCCCCAACACAGAGCAGGCAGCCACAGCTTTCCTTGCTGATTGGACAGGGTGAGCGTATTTTCCTAAAGGGGGAACATTGAGCAGTAATGGTGCATAAGTGTGGAAATGAGGACAAAAACGCAAATCTAGATTTCTTTATGAAGACTTCTAATCCAACTCTGATCCAACACTGTGCCGGGAAAATTGCAAATATTCAAATTCATAGAATAGGGAGTGGTGTGTCTTATTTAATCTCACAGGAATTTTCTCTCCTCAGAGCCAAGATGAGCTATCACTGTAAGGCACAGGAGAACCGCAGCCTACCCGCCTACATGTCCGATGCTGTGGTTGCTGAGATGAAGAGCGGCTGGGATCTAAACCAACTGCAAAGTGGCAACGAGGAAACACTGAAAGGTATTTTATAACCACCTGAATATCCCTAAAAAAGGATTAGAGAGTGCAGGACTTTAAAATACAGCAGTGCTAAAGGTCAGTCTGCTGTATCAACTGAGTCTACCAAAAGAATGTTGTCGCTTCTGTCTGTTCCTTAAAATAACTTTTGCTTTTTTCAGGTATTAAATTCCCAAACCAGGCCAGCAGTATAAGCATCATCTCCAAAGGCCCGACTGCTGGTCTGCTGAATGTCAGCGGCATCTCCGAAGAAAAACCTGGCGCTGCGGCCGCAGAGACGGAAGCAGAGCAGAATGATGAGAGTAATGAGGTAACTTACTGCCAGACAGTACAGCTGCTTCAGATCAGTCGAGCAGACTGGTCTGCTGGAAATGAGGACAAAAATGCAAGTCTTGATTTGTTTATGAAGACTTCTAATCCAACTCTGATCCAGCTGACTGAACCGCTTTGTTTTACATGTTGAAGTCACTCTGCGTATCTTGATGACATAAACATCTGCTCTTCTTACAGCCTGAACAAACTACTGAAGAGGCAAATGAAACGGTGGAACCGGAGAAACAAAAGGAGCCACTCAAAAGTAAATTGTTCTTTAAAATGATTAATTATTGATGAAATCTACAGCTATTAGACCCTATTTTTACATCACACCTTGTCTTTCAGAACAACCAGGCCGTGTGCAGTTCCAGTCTGTCGCCGTCGACACCAGCCTCTCTACAGGCGACGCCTATGACTTCAACACAGATTTTAAATGAGCTTTGCCTTCACACTGTTTATGATCATGTGCCTGTGCTCATGTGGTCTGGTTGACATGCAGTCCTGGATCTGTCAGCATACGGAATTACTCTCAGAAAAAAGTTGATTCAGTTTGAAGGCACTGCCGAGTTATTTCAGGCTGCTCCTTGGTGTTTCTGACCCCCTTCAAACTTTTAACCTGGGAGACAGGGTCCAGGCAAGAAGTAACTTCCCATCCTAGACTACATTTTTCAGTCGATGGCTCCATTGAACTTTGTATTGCTAGGACTAATCCCTTCCAAGGAGATGGACTTATCTATTAAGTGGTTATATGTGTGTTTATATATATCCACTGATGGCCGTTTTAAATGTCCTGAGGTCATTTGTAATTTTGTGTTCATGCAGAATGCTGTAAATAGACAACGTACTATACATGTAATAAACCCTCTACAAAGTCTATATCTGTTTGTTCCTCTGACTGCCTTTTTTATATTTTTAAAACTTATGAATTTGCACAACACCAGTTGCACACTGTAGCAACATTTCAACTGCTTGTAGTTATACATTTTCAGGAAATATTAAAACATGAGTCTTGGAAAATATAACGGGTCCACTACAGATTTAAATCGGTTTTATTTCATGTACTTTACAAAAGATGACATATTTACACTTGCAAGGTAAATGCTTTGTCAAACGTGTATAAAAATTCTGATGGGAATAAATGAGAACTTCGTACAAACATGTTCTATTTTTGCAGAGGTGCAGTCTGCTTAGTGGTCTGAATTCATTAAAAAACACAATGTAACAGTTCCATGAGGCAGTACAGTACCAAAATAGTTTATTTATGGCAGAGTTGATTTCATAGGTGGGAAAAATGGTAGTGTAGTAACTTGACTGCAATTAACTAGGTGCTCTTAAAAAACTCATTGAAATACCCCTCAGAATAATTGAATAAAAAGAGGAACAGGAGTAAAAAATGCATTTTCTCTTCAGTTGTGATGTAAAGACTGAACTAGGCTCAGATCACTGTTACAAGACATCCAAACATGGATGTGATCAATGACCATATGTGCAATTACAAATAAAAAATTCATTATTTTCCACAGGGAAGTACTGAATTGAGGTAACGTTATAAGGAATCTTTTTAAAATGTATTTATGTTACCGCTGAGGCAACCAAACTGCCGTAATGTGAAAATAAAGTACATAAGTCACTATTAAGCTGCATGTGCACATCCCTACTAAAGCCATTATTACTTTGACAGTGGCTTGAGTTGTCCATGGTTGGCACATTATCACAATGTATCTTATTACTGCTGCCTGGGATTGATGCATACATGTCTTAAGGTCATAACCTCCAGATGCAACAAGTTTCGAATCATGTTCAGGATAAATTGCTGCTCTTATAAGGAGGGAATCACTCTGTGCCTCTTAGAGGAAAAAAGCAGCATGCCAAAGCAAACTCAAGGGAACTGACTAAAGAAATGTAAAAAAAAAATAATAATTCTGCACTCCAAGCAATAATAAAAATGCAGGGTTACAGAAAAGGGTAAATTCTGTGTGTTCAGGGAAATGTGAGTGTATGTCTACATGTTCAGAGGATGTCAGAAGTGGCAAGGGAGAAGGCCTTACTTCATTCCTGAGATATCACGAGCTGCGGTCCTGCTGGGACATTGCTGGTCCAAAGTTCCTGAAACCAATTTCTTTTACAATCTATTTGTCCCCTGTGTGTCTTCGCGCAGGATTAAATTTTCCTGTAGGGTCTGGGATGAACCACTTGTCCCACACTTCAGTAAAGGAGGATGTTCTCCCCCACGGCTTATAGTGGCCATTCCAGTGGAGGAGTTTGGCAGCTTTCACAAACTGACTGGAGTAGCGGTTTCCAGCTCCACTTGCACCTGAAAAACAAGGTTTCACTGTTATATAATCATTTAGATTAATGTCATACTATCAGTGGTATTGGTGCCGAAAACATTCTAATCAAGCAGTCTCCGAAACATAATCATCAGTACTTTTAACCTGAAAACTTCACATCTAACACAGCTTCTTAGGACATTCTAAAAGTCTGTTAGGAATAGTTCAACATTTTGGGAAGTATGCTTATTTGCTTTCTTGCCTACAGTTACATGTGAAGATGACACCACACTCATATCTGTCTGTTCAGTATGAAGCTACAGCCAGGAGATGATGACTGAGAACAGAGGGACATATTTACCATTGCTGCAAGAACTCTAAAAACTTAACAAAATACTGTCCAACTGTAAAAATCAGTTCAAGCTCAACCTCTTAATGGATTCTAGTTTCCTATCAGTAACAAACCAGAGCTTACCAAGGTGCCTGATGTGCCACATGGGGTCGATTGAGGAGTGACGTTTGTAGAAAACAATGAGGAGTGGAGGGGTGGTGACACTCTCTGCCAGACTCTTACTGTACAGATCCTCCCTGAGGAAACCAATAATATTAACTTAATACAAACAGAAATAATAATTCAACTAACGCTCATTCATGTAAAAAGGAGGAAAAAAAATCCTAATTTTTGCCTTCAGTTGTGTGTGTGTGTCTAGCAGGGATGACTGTCTCATATTCGCCCATCTTTTCAACAGTGTGAGTAACGTACTGTGTGTTCAGTTCCATCCAGTGCTCCAGCTGCTGGGTGATGCTCTGGTTCCTCCACTCAGTCAGGTTGGCGATGATGACCCCAGGGTTAAAGGAGCATGTGTTGGCCCTCATCCCCAGCTTCTTGATAGCCTCCTTCTTGAAGTCCAGGAAACCTATATAATTATTCTATTGAAAAAGATCTGTATTTCAATCACCCTTATGATGCATAACGATAGATTGTTTTATATAACTGAATAAAGCAAGATCATGGAAGAGATGCCTACCTGATTTCCAGCCCCTCGAATAATGCCCTTAGCAGATGCTGAATCACAGTCATCTGAGAAGGCAGCTGCGTGTCCTAGTTTGAGGTTGGTTTCATAAAGCTCCTGAATGTCCCCTTTTATAACACATATTAAGTTAATGAGTGAAATTATTACATGGAAAACACATTTTCTGAGTTACAAGTAGCTGTAAAATGTCTGGCCCAGGTAAATATCTTCCTTTATGGTGCCGTCTTACCTTGTACAATGACATCGTCATCCAAATAGACAGCTTTCTCTGCCTCAGGTATGTATACAGGCAGATAAAACCTGGCAAAACTCAACTGAAAAACAAACCATTAAAACAAAGTAAGCAAGAGATTAGCATAAGTTAACAGTACCATGCATATCTATTCTGTCCCAGTGATGAAGTGTTTAGTTGTCTTACTGGTTTTGTAGCCTCCAGGGTTTGTGGATCTTTCGATATCTTCCCGTTGAGGAGCTCCGGCTGGAAAATAACTATCTTATATTTGATATTTTTCAGCTTCGTCTTACTAAGCCACACTCTGTAGATATAAGAATGGGGAAAGGTTGTGTCAGACAATGGTTTACTTGAATCAAATACAATACATTTCACAAATTCCTCTTCTCTTAGGCACCTTAAACAACAGAGATCTGCATAATGCCCAAGTCAACGTATGGGATGCATAAAGACTTGCTTCATTGTCTTACTTTAGGTGATCCACCGTGTCATTCATAGTTACAATGGTGAAGGCGACATTGGCTTTACTGTTCTGGTAGACGCTGTTCATGGCAGCAACCACAGCACCGAGTCTGTCCTCAGCAGCAGTGATGAGGACGGGGATCTCCTCTCCTTTCCTCGCTGCCTCTAGTCTGAGGTCAGGAGACAACTCAGATTCAAAGGGAAGAATCATCCCCGCATCTGGATAAAGACACATTTGGTGTTTTATAAGTTGTCTCCAATGTTTGTGGATTTGTCTGATAAGATGTTCACAACAACAGTGCGAACTAGATAGAGCTGAGACACAAAGACAAACATACCAGGGTGTTCCTTGTGTAGAAAGTCACTGAGGTTGAGGAGATTTCGTTGAACTATGATCAGGAAGGCCACAGCCAACAGCACAAGGATGATCACGTTTACTGAAAGACACAATGAAGAGCTGACATTAGTAATAGATGGCAACAGTGTCGGGGTGAGAACTTTGAAAACCACACAAATGTTTGGAAGTAATGTGAGATTTAAATGACAGCTCAATAATATCCACTATGTTACCATTGTTTTTCACCAGCACTGGACTATCTGAACATAATGACAGACACGTTACAGAGATGCAAATAAAGACACCGCTTCATCCAAACTGACTCACCTCTCCTCAGTGTCATGACAACGGCCTCATCCGTTTTCCAGCTAAGAAATTCAACAAAACCGGTAAAAACTTAAAAGTTGACCTAAGTGCACCCCAAGGTGTATTAGCTGGCTAGCTAATGTGGACGGAGGTGAACCCGTTTATCTGCTGCACCGCTGCGTGGCTACTGCATGAACACACAACGAGACCGCCGGCAGACTAGCGGCTTTTAACACTCTTCATATGCTTAAATTTGAAATATTTGCAGCGCAGGTAAAGTCAGCTCTGAAGAAAAAACAGGTACAGCAGCTAAAGTCATTTACGCTACAGCCAAACTGCCAACTCAACATCAACAAGTTTATCCGCTATCCAAATTGCACGTAGTAATTGGCTGCCCGTGCATTTGCCTGACTATAAAATGACATTCGCTTGCTATTTCCAGTGTATAAAAATACTTCTGAGTTCAGTTAAGTATGATTATATAATTCATGACAGGATATACAAGGTGCAAATGACATGCTTAAAATATAAAAGCTTAAAAACTAATTACACATAATAACGGGCACACATTTAGGCAGACACAGCTTTCCACTAACCCCAAACCAAACTTGTCAACAGCGTGTAGCACTTCGCCCAATCCCATCATTTATAGATTTGTGAACCTGCGCAGCTAACACAAGTTATGACACTCGGGAGGAGCCAGATGGGTCCTTGACAACACGACGTATCTTTTTGAAACCGGAACCCAAACAGCCTTCACTTGCATCCGCTCCAGCCAGATTCAGTTTGTTTGTTCATTTTAAGCGAAAAGATGTTGTCTATATTCAAGACCATTCCAACGCACATGGTAAGATATAATGCGATATTATGTGGTGGAGCTTTATAGTCATGCGAGCCATTCGTAAATGCTTTTATATCATTATAACGGTAATTGTTAGCTAGTCAATGCTATCGTCAAATCAACGTAACAGCTGCTAGCTAACGCGATGCTATCCTTTGAAGACACAACCAACGTGCTATGTTCTATAGAAGCGTCTAACAAAGTCGCAAAAGAAATTCGTAACTTCTCGTCCGTTATTTAACATTTTCCTTGTATTGGTGTCACGTTAAACAAAGCTATTAATCAACAGCCAAGATATGCCTGCTACCTGGTTTGCACAGATGGACCCACTACCATCCTCGCGGCAATGCGAACTCATTGTATCATAACTATCTTCCTTCTTTTGTGTTACAGGACTATAAAGGCCAGAAGCTGGCTGAACAGATTTTCCAAGGAATAATACTCATCTCAGCAGTAAGTAAACATGAAGTATTCAAATGAGCAATACAAATATCCCATTATAGCAAGAGCAGTTTTACCTTTTCAGTTTCTCTGATATTATTTGTATGTTTTTTTCCCCAGGTGATTGGATTCGTGTATGGTCTGATCATTGAACAGTTCGGGTGGACAGTGTACATAGTCTTGGGTGGTTTTGCAATTTCCTGTGTGGTAAGTTTTTGTTTTGCATTGTAGTTCAATTTATTTGTAGGGAAGGAGCAGTATGCAGATACGTTGTAAACCCAACTGGGGTTTCTGCTGTTAAACCCTTGTCTGTTAACACTTATGGAGGCCCATACATAACAGTCAACGTTATGATTTTTTTTTTCTATCCGTGTCTGTCCTTTAGTTGACCCTGCCTCCATGGCCTATGTACAGACAGAATCCTCTGGCCTGGCAGCCAGCTTTACCAGAAACCAGCGGGGAGCCCAGCCAAAAACCTCAGGAAAGTCTCAAGAAGAAGAAGCACAAATAACTCAGAATCATCCCTACCTGGCTGTTAATACATCCTTTTTATATTGGAAATTATTTTGAATTTTCTCCCACAGGTCACATTTGAAGCATTTTTGAAGAAAACACCATTACAGCGTTTGATCAGTCATTAAATACTTATGTCCAAATAATAAACATCTGATACTGTCCATCTTTCATAAATGGGATGTCTGATTTGTGTTGAGAATTGTTTTCAGGACTTGCAAACATAGGATATAGTGCAGAATGATACATATGTTTTTCTTCTTTGAGTGTGTCAAATAACTACAGTGTCCACAAAAAAATACCTGTAGGATTTATTAGAAACAATTCAAAAGTAATTATCTGCAATGCATTACTCTACATTACATTATTTTGAGTTAAAGAAATTACAACACAGCAGTATTGAGATCTAGTGTCTTCAGAGATACAGCCTATGTAAAACAATTATTGAATTTCTGTCCATTATAAATAAACATGAACATTCACTACAGAAAATAAAGACATGGAGTGCTTTAACATGACAAAAAATCTTTGCATAGCTATAGTGAATATTACAGGAATAATTACAAATTCTATGTTTGAAGAATGAGGTAAAAAAAAAATTACATTACAAAAATAGTTTACACAATTTACAAGATTGCATGGGGAACTGTGTAGTTGCAATTCCATGACAAAACCCGGATGCATAAATGATAGTTTGTGTGCAATTATGAGGGAGAAAGTGGCAATGCCACACAAGTGGGATTTTTTGACAGAGTACATTCACAAACAATAATCTCCACTTTAAAAAATGTTTCCTGCGCCACAAGATCCGTCAAGATGCTTGCGTCTTTAAGTTCTCACAAGTGATGTCATGGAAATGCAAATATACTCCCTTATATACAGCATTTTGTCTAAACCTGGAAGGCAATATCCTCAAAGAATTTCAGCTGCCTCACCATCACAGCATAAGCATGGTACTTTTCATCTCCCATCTGGTCACGAAGGCATAGCTGCAGTGAGAATAAAAAAGGATGTTAACTGTGACAAAGTACAGTCAAATTAAGAGCTTGAACTCAGCACAAACTGGGTTTTGCAGATAAATTGGTTCCACGGTGCATGAACAAGGTAATCTATTCCAAAGGTGGGATTGAAAGGAACATCACAGAAGTTGATCCAAAAGTTAACATATTTTTTTAACTAAGAAGTTAATCTAACATCTAATTTATTTATTCTCATTGGGCTTTTATCTCTGCGTTTATATATGGCAGAATTTTAGCAAAAAATGATTAAACAATTGCAGTGACCAAATTGTCCAATGCCACAGAAAATCACTGCACCATGAACAAATCAAAAATATCATTTCCTAATCACCTATTCTGCTGCTTATCCTGAGCAAGTGTTATGAGTATGACTATAGTATGATAAGGTGTGATGTGTTTCTGTTCTCTCATGTCATACTTCTCGTTTGGTTTCATCCTCCTCGTCCATGATTTCCAAAACTCTGTCCAGCATCTTCACCCCCAGGCCCTTCACCACATCAGTCCTCAGCTGTTCTATGGCTCTCCTTATCTTGGCTGGACCAGAAGTGAAGCCTTTTGAAGAGACATGCTGGTTAAACACTTGGAAGCTCCAGAATGTCAGACTGATGACAATAGAGTTTGTATCTAACCTGTTGGTATTTCACCAAGTGACAGGTTCTCTGCTTCCTCTCGAGCCTTCCCATGAAGCACCAGGGTGTCCCTGTACCTCCTGTTCAATTTAAATTCTGGCAGTGCAGTAGAGCCAAATCTGCTTCTGTCCACCTCACACACACCGTCTCCAATCTCCATTCTTAAAGTTTGGGTCATCATATGGACTAAATCCTGCATGTCACTGGATTCTGTCTTCCTGCAGATGACCAATAAAATCATGGATTATACAACTAATTTACCCAAGGATTGTGAAACAGTGAATGTGTTAACATAGACCTTACACAGCTAATTAATGAATAGCAGTATGATGTCTGAGTTGAGGTTTGTTTTTTGTTTTGTTCGGTCTTGCTCTCACCTTTCTCTGCTGTCTCCCTCTGAACGCTCTGTGGAACTTGTGGATGAGTTGTACTCATCTTCATCTGACCTTCGCTCCGGCAGCTTATCCTGCTGTGAGGAAACACATCCCACTGAAGTTTTGAAACAGATTTCTGTTTTAAATTCACTGTATAATTAGATCAAATTAGCCACACATGGCACATCTATTTTTTGTCATACTGGGAGACATCCAAAAAGTGCCATGCCCTTTTAATGACTACAAAGTCCAATTAAATGTCATAGCAATGGGGTGTCAGTACCTTACTGTTGGTCTCAGTAATATTGTCTGAAACAGATCTGGTAACTGGGTCATTGTAGTGCTCATCTGTGGTGGATGTGACATCATAAGATGCCCTTCTCACAACACTAACACCTGTGGAAGGAGCATCATCACAAATAAATAAATAACTACCAATAATTATTTTTCATTATTCAAGCCTCCTATCTTTAGTTTAAGTGTTTCTTGTTATAGGTCCAACTGAAAATGTTCTGGTGTCGGGACAGTTAAGACAGAAGTACCTGGTTGGCTGGCACACTCCTGGGACTGCCTCAGTCTTCTCCTCTCTCTGGCAGACAAAGGACGATCCTGGATATAAAATTGAACCCCATTTTACTTACAACTGCTGGTTTCAGCAAGAATACACTATTATAGCAAAAGCATCAGCCATCAGCACAAAGAAAGTTATGTTCAACACCATTCGCTAAAACTGAACAAATGACCTTACCTGATTTAGACATACAAAATGTTTATACAGCTTTTTAATTTACCAACATAAACTTTAGCGTCGTTGTAATGAGGCTGTATACTGCAGAGGACAATTGTCACCTGTGGCAGTGGTAAGAGTCCGTCATTACGGGAACTAACTGATGTGGAGGTTGCAGGTACACCCGCCCTCTTGCTCTCTGTGCTCCTCCTGCTCCTCTTCTTCCCCTCCACTGCAATACTCTCAACGGGAGGTGGAGGTAAAGGCCTAGGAATGACCACCTTGGATTAAAAAATAAATAAATAAATAAAAATTTAGATAAAAAATATAAATGAATTTTTATAAACCTCACTGCCTGTATCTTTACCTTGTCTTGATTTCCATTTGTCCGTCTTATGTCCCTCCTGCTGTGCTGCTGGGATACAGAAGACTCTGATGAACGGATGCATGGAGTGGTAGGACCCTGCTTACTGGCTGGTGAGGGAGAATCCTCCTGAACAGGCTCCTAAACAGACACAAGTACACTTTTTCCACTGTGGCAAAATATAAGAAAAACTTCCTGTGCCATGTGCCATTGGTTGTTGCTGCGCTGCACAATCAGTTTATGGGCTTTACTCTGGCAAGAGTTCACAGAATGAATAGAATGTTAATGCTCACCAGTGTTGGAGGGAACGGCTCTAACAGCTTTTCAGTAGATTCTAGGTTTTCCTGGAAACACATTAATTAACACACGTAAACAAATATTTCGTATGAAAACACCAGAACTGCTGTATTAGTAAGAGCACTTACTTGGACGTCTGAGGTAAGTTGTTGTGTTGGAGCTCCCTTGAGAAGGGTAACCGTGTCATCTTTATTGTCTATATTCACATCCACACTCACTCCGATATTTTCATTATTGGATTTGTGTGCAGTTTTCCTCTCAGGGATGGAAAAATCAGCTTTTCTCTCCACTTCTAGGTTTGCATTCTGCATGTCAGCCTCTTTAAGTAATTCCATGGTATCCTCCTTATCATCCATCACTGACATCTGTTCCTCCCTACAGACAACGGAAAATGTATCCCGAGGGTTTGGCCTGGCCTGTTGGTGGATGTCCAACAATCCATTGGATGCCCTCCTCTCGTCTGCTCCCCAACTGACAACACCTGATACAGACTTCAGAGAGGGCTTAACGGGGGAAGGAGAGGGCGAGGGATCTGGTTTCCCTCGTCCCTTGCTGTCTTTGTACACACTGTGAGTCACAGGTTCATTACCTGCCCGGTGGTGTGACACAATTGACTGAGGCCCCTGCACCTGTTTCTTCATCAGGTCCTCATCCTCCTGCCGTTGAATATCAATATTAATGTTGCTGATGGTTGCCAGGGACACGAGGCTGGCTTTGAGAGCATCGGGAGAGAAGGGTTTGTGTGGCGGAGGTGTTTGGACTGGAGTGGATTCAATGATGCCATTCCAAACCTTGTGTGGTTGAGATTTCTCTTCTTTCTGAGGAAGGCAAGAAAAAAAACAAAAATCACAATAAACTCTCACAATTTCCCACCTGACAACAGAACAAGAGAAACCTGGGTACACTGTTTAACTTTGCTGTAATCACAGCAATCCACTGGACTGTTGTTGATACTAAACAACTTAACATAACAAGGTTACATCTATCTTACATCTCACACCTATTGAGAATAAACATATAATAGTGGAAGTTATTCGGGATTGGTTAAGGCAATTTGAAAAAAAACATTGATTCAGTGTCATGTTATGATTAGAATGTTGTACAATTTCTGTGTCAGAAAAGGCTCAATGTGGCTTAAATCCAACAACATTTGCTTGAAGGTTTCACTATTCTACAGTAAAAATATAGATAAGAGGTGTCAATAAATTATCAAATGTCACAATCATATATGTTGTGCTAATATTAAAGCCAGGTGATGTTAATGCTGGCGTTAATGAGTTTTTGCCATTGACAGCAGCGCACTGCTAGCACTTATCATAACCAACATTGTTCATTGTTCGAGTCTGAGCAATGCAGTACCATCCATTCTTCCATATCTATACGACACACATATAACCATTTTATTCAAACAAACTAGTATGTACGAGCTGGCTAAATAAAATGCAGTATAACATATGACAACAGGCAAAAAGTTCCCTTTCATACTAAATCCTCTCTGTTGAGTATAATTGAAGATACCTGTATGTATCATTACTTCATTATGACATACGACATAACAAGAAAAACAAGAAAATCATACGATGGTTTTTCAATAAATGACAACACAATTATTTAGTAATCAGTGACTGAAAAACAAGTGCAAAAAAAGTTGGAACAATGTAAAACAGAAATAATAATAGTTTGATGATCCTTTCTTACTCAATTTAAAACAGTACAAAGAAAAAAGATTTAATGTTTTACCTCATCAACTGAATTTTACTGTGAATGTTGTGAAATGCACAAAAACAGCCAGTTGAAACTTTCCACAGGTGAAAAGGTTCATTGGAAACAGGTGAGAGTATCCTGATTGCGTACAAAAGGGGCATTCTGGAAATGCTCAGTTGTTCCCAAGCATGTGAACAAGCACTAAGCAAGGGTGTGACGAAGTGTTCTTTAAACGCATCTGACACTGTTTTCTTTAAATGCATCTTTATTTACAACTGATTGCATTCTATTATTAATGATGTTGTACACAGCCTCCAAACTTTTTTGTATTATGATATAATATCATAAAATAACAAAGTTGTATGTGTTTTAACTGTCATGCTATTCTGCAGTGACTCACCCGTTTAATTCTGGCTAGAGGATCAGACTGAGGACTTCTTTCAGGTTTTGGCTGAGATGACACCACAGACGATGCCCTGTTAGCCTTACAATCACCACTGCCACCCACAGCTTTCTTTCTTGACTTGGCAGTTTTTCTAGTAAGAACCATAACAAACAGACGTTA
>OMLP01004142.1:3212-16709 GCA_900302685.1 Spondyliosoma cantharus | reverse complement strand
AAACAGACGTTAAAAATGTTTTCAATTTAGTTAGCACTAGCAACTCGCTGTGGCAGAAGAGTAACAAAATGACAATATAAGACCGTGTAAGATTATTAAAATGATGTATACAATGAAAGAAATGTCAGCAAAACAAAAACAAAAACACATGGAGATTTTATATGAAATAAACAGCTTTAAAGTCATTATAAATAATGGCAAAGCAGTCAGGGCCACCTACTCTTTCGTGGCCTCAAGGAACATGGCGATTTGTCGTTTGATGTAGGGTTGCCGGAGGATAAGTTTGACATCAGGCCTGTCTTCAGGTCTCTTACACAGCATGCTCTTGATTAGATCTCCCAGCTGGGGATCGTACCTACTGGGCATCTGTGGCAGCTGATGAGAAACCCAGAGAAAAACATTATATATCACTGTGACAATATTTTTTGGGCCAGAAATTACATTCCTAGATTATCAGGGTACAGAAAAATAACTCACTGTATGAACTAGAAGAGAACCAATGTAATGTTTTTACTGTTATGTTGTTTCTTTTTATGTATGTTTTTGCTCTTAATTCCATTCTTACCTTTCTTCTTTCATAATTATTATCTCATTTGTGATTTAACATCTGATATTTTATACCTATGAAGTAGTCATTGCTTGTTATGTCACAAAAATGTCACTGCTCAAAATGACCCTTTGTTACACGTTGCATTTGACCAAGAAAGAACAACAAAAACATTTTGACCTCAACTTTGAATAATTAAATTCCTGATCAATATGACTAAAGTTACCAGTTAACTACCTCACAGCTTTGCTATCGGCGGCAAATAGGACAAGACTATTCCAAACTTTGCCGTGTTTGTAGGGCTAACCTTTCTTCTCAGGAAATGACAAACAAACTTCATGACTCGGATCGATATTCAATCATTTTGTCTGCAAAACAATGCTTACTTTCAGGTGGAAAAGAATAAACAATTTATCAAAAATAAAAACATTCAGGGGTGCCCACTAGCTCAGTTGGTAGAGCAGGTGTCCCATGTACAGAGGCTTTTTCCTCACTGCAGCGTCCCAGGGTTCGAGTACAACCTGCAGCCCTTTGCATCATGTCATTCCACCCTTTCTCATTCCATTTCTCTGAACTGTCCTATCAATAAAGCCATGAAAGGCAAAACAATATTAAATAAAACCATTCACACTTTACTTTCACAAAATATAGAATTAAATATATGTAACGCGATGCAACATACCTTCCCTTCTACAATCCGATAGACCAGTGAGTTCATGTCCTTGGCATTGAAGGCATGTTTCAGGGTGGACATTTCATACACACAGCAACCCAGGGCCCATACATCTGACTGGAAAAAATAACAACCATATGTAAAGCAGTTCCTATGACAATTCATGAATAAAACTACACAGTACAATTGCAGACAACCAAATCACCTTGTGGTTGTAGGGTTTATTAGAGAAGAGCTCTGGACTCATGTAGTAAGGGGTCCCTATGAGTGTGCTGGCCATATCATTCTGGTTCTCCAATACTCTTGCGATGCCAAGGTCCCCAACTTTGATGATGTTGGTCTTCGTCAGGAAGATGTTCTGTGTTTTAAGGTCCCGGTGAAGAATGTTCCTCTCATGGAGGTACTGCAAAGTAAAATGACAACAATAACTCCAGATGTCCTATAACCATATAAACAAGTTACTTTTGACTCTCACATGGCCTTCACTTTCAATCTCACAGCATACCTGGAGGGCCATGGCTATCTGCACAAACCACTCCACCACCTGCCTCTCAGGTAAGAGCTCGCCCTTTTGCTGTTTGAGTCGATGATACAGGTCGCCTCCTTCACAGAAACCCATCACAATGTACAGCTGGCAGTCGTCTCCTTCCCATGACTCCCTGTATGTCACAATGTTAGGATGTCGCAACTGGGACAGGAGCTGCGCCTCCTGCTCGGCAGCACGCCGCTCGCGCTTGGAGGAGGTGATTAAATTCAGCTTCTTTATAACATACTGGAAAAAAAGAAGATTGCACAAATACTCTATGTGAATTGGAAATGAAAGAAAACATGTCATTCTATAATTGTGATCAGGAACTAAAACGTTAGGAACCTAACATGACAATCACCATAGGATGAAGAAACTGCAACCAGATCGCAAAGAACTGAACTCAGCTATAATTGTTTAATAACTGATGTAGACCTGGGATACACAGCCCTTGCCAAACTTAGTGATCCATATATGAATGAGTATTTTTCAAGCCATGAAACAGAGTCCTGCACCTGAAACTATTTTTGATGTTTGGCAAAGTACAAATCTTCGTCTCCTGGAGGGTGATAACTCTCAACATGGTGTTTAGCAGTATAAATCACGTAGGTACAACTTCTCAATGTTAAGTAGGTTAAATCTAATTGTCCCTGTAACGTTAGTCTCAAACACAAGGACGTAGCTTGTATAAACTGTTGTTATTGTGTTGCCGTAACTGATAAATAACAACATACATTATATTCCTTAACATATGACTGGACTGTTTGGCTATGGATGTGACAGTATTGTGAGATTAGCTTCATAAATCTCAACATTATTAATGATTGCGTAAACAAATCTGCTAGCCGACTTTAGCTAACTTTAAGCTAGTTAAACTTTAGCGGGTTTTGGTAGTGGCGAGCTAAAAACTGTTAACGCTATATATTGGTTATTTTTGCTCTTGTGTGATGTACTGAATTCCACACATATTTTCCACCTCTCACCTGTTTTCGGTCTGTTTTGTGTTTCACCAAGTTTACCTCCCCGTAGCTCCCCTTCCCGACGACCCTGATGAAAATATAATTATTCATCATTCTTCAAAAGGCTTCATAACGCGACCAGAAACGCTGAAACGTCACTCGACAAGCACAGCGGTTTTATTTCGCCCTATACTCGAGCTGTAGGGGACGAGACAAAGATAAGAAATCTGTGTGGGGAAACTTCGTACTAGTTAGCTCAGTGCCAGCGATGAGGTTTTGAAAACGCAGGAAATCAGCAGCAGTCGATAGTTTTTCGTCACTAGGCAACTGTCAGCTTACCGCCGACGATGGAGAGAGGGTCCGACCGGACACAAACACCGCTCCGTCTACAACACAGCGCCCCCCAGTGACTGCAGGTACACACCGGTACTGCTTCACTGTCGGTTTGAGGCAGCTTATTCTGAATTTACAAATATAAAAGCTCACATTTCAAATCTCTTTGTACTGCATATTTTCAAATATGTTACATTACATATAATATGTGATTATTTTTTTTTTGCATTTTATATTGTTTTACCCTTTTTTGGTGTACTTTTTCTTACCTGAAATTGTGCAATACCAAAGTGATCTGTGTTAATGAATAAGACTAGTAAAGGCTGTAGTCTAATAATAGGAGAGGTATATTTAGAGATGTTTTATTTATTTATTTTTACACGTTTTAATCATTCTCCATCTCATTTACATGCGAATGAGATGAATTTCCATTCATTAAAGTGAAGAGTTCACACATATGGTCTGCCTGCCATGGAAAAGACAAACATCTTAAAAAGATACACTATGTAGTTTACAGGAAGACATTTTGATCAGCAGATAAAGATTTTTTGTATGCCTTAAAGAACAACACAATTCCCACTGTTTTACTTTGTTTATATTTGGCGGATTGTGTCATCTTTCTAGCTGGGACCTTATTTTCCTTCGAGAACAGCTTGTTTATTAAGTCATGGGAAAAATGAATATGTCTGAGTTTGTGTTATTCCCACATTAACATTGTGAATGTCAAAATTCTCAGTTTGAACTTCTCCAAAACTATGTAGTGCCCCTTTAATTAAATGGAAATTAAGAAAAAAATAATATATTTCTGTTTTATTGCTATAAATTAATATTTCATTCGTTATGTTCCCCTTTGCATTTTCATTGTATTGTGTTATGATGTAATTCCTTACATGTGTGGACCCAAGTAAGAATTCCTTCTGTCTTGGAAGTTGCTAATGGGGATGATGATATTTTATAATTACATAACACCTAAGGGCACCTGAATTGTTGCGCAACACGCATTGCTATGTTGTTACCGCCACACTTAGTTTGATTTCAGGCACATTGTTTCTGTGGATTTTACTGTTTGGGTCCTTACAGTCCACTAGATGGAGCACCAGACCACTGCGAGCTGACAGCGCACTTACTCAGTGTTTCCCAGTAGCACGCACCTGGCAAGGAGAATGGAAATGGAAAAGTCACTTGTTTATGGTTTATCCCAGGCTTTATTTTGAGCATTATTACAAATAGATTAGTTAAAGTGGTTTGGTATTGATTTCGATTCAATATAAAAAAACAACAACTAATAACTGCAGTAAAAGAAAACTATGAGTAAAAACAATTGCATTTTTAAAAAATAGAGAGTAAATCAAAGTAGGCCTAAAGAACAATACAACATAGATAACATGCAGTAGAGACAAGATGTTATCCATGAAGCTGAAGCAGCAAGTTAGGCAATAAGTTTGTTCCATCACTCTCAAATTCAAATTGAATGTGCCCCCTTTAATCAAACTGTAAGATATGTTACGTTGTCCACTACATCCACTACCCTGCTGTTTGTGAACCACCACTGGATCTGATGTAGACCTGCAACAGTAGCTCAGAGGTCGAGGGATGAGAGACTAATACCTACAACTGCAAATCCACTACCTTTTATTTATTTATTTATTCTTATCTTATACAATTTACTTGTATGTAAATAACAGTTCTGTTTTCACTTTTACCTATCTTTGTTTAGCGTTATTGTCCTCTATCTTTACTTCTCTCCATCTTTGTGTTTAACTTCCTACAAACTTGGTCAATAAAGCGGATCCTGACTAACAGCGGGCGCCTTTATTCCACTGTCAGCACCGTCAAGGCTGCAGCTCACCTCTCCGAGCCTTTCCATCCACGGTACAGTACAGTGCAGCGCAGGAGTCACGGGTGGAGGGAGGTGACCAATACTGTTTCAGAACTGTTTACCTGTGCGCTACAGCTCGGGCTCCGATTGGTCCGCTCGCCGTCCTGCCCTGCGGTGACGTCAGGAGGAGCGCTGCTGGTGAGGTTGCCAAGTACAGATTCCGTGTGAGAGCGCTCTGACTTGGAGAGAGACAGACGGACACTGGACACGGCTGCTGGACCTCACGCCCCGGTACATTTCAGGTAGGAGCGACTGCTTCCGCACTGCCGTGACACAAACTTTTATTTCCCACCTCTTTCACGGAAGGCTTGGAGAGATGTTGGAGCGTGGTTTTCTTGCTAGGTCTGCTCCTGACAGGTCGTTTTTTTGTTTTTTGTTATCAGTTAGCTAACCTTAACTGTCGCTTTATCGCAGCCTTTGGGGACTTTTCGTTCAGAGTAACAACTGGAGGGAGATTTAACGACTTTAAAACCACAGCTATGAGTAGCTTTACAAAAGGGGACACGGCCGAAGTTGACAGCAGCCGACAGCGTCAGTTATGCATATGGACAGTACTCTCATTCACATCAGCAGGACCTCTATGTAACTGAAGCTGCGGTTTCAAAGATCAGATGGCATATGCGACTCAAGTGTCTTCTTCCATGCAAACCAGTACAACTAGTCTGCCCTTTGAATTAAAATAATGTATTAAAGTCAAGCTTGTACAATAGCTACAAATAACTCTATAGAAAGAGCCCTCACTGGTGTTATTATTATTCTTTACAGTAGAAATGGCGCGAAGGTTTTCTCCATTAATATGCGGCGATGTGTAATCTTCCGCTGCTCGCTTCTCCTTCCCTCTTTCTGTTTCTGTCTCCCTTTCACTCTCAACTCTCTCCTCACACACACACACACACACACACACACACACACACACACCTCCTCATCTCCTCTGCCTGTCTGTGGGATCTCGTCAGGAGAAGTCTGCTTATCAATTAATAAGCTCACTTTGAGAGGAGATTTGTTGTGCGTCATCGACACCAGCTGACCAATCAGACTGCTGTTTAGTAAATCTCCCAGTCAGCCAATGGGTTGCATGAGGTTTCGAGAGCTCGGGGACCATGTAGTTTTGGGACAGGCACCATGGCAAGCAGCCGAGGGAGTGATGGTGATGAGTTGGATGATTCTCTGACTCCTAAGGTAGTAAATGTTGATGTCTCTGTTCATGCTTTTAAACATGTTGCTCTTGGCACAGCAGGAGAAAGCACTCGCCCACCACCGCTGCATCAGTCCAACCGTTTTGACCCAGTGAATCATCTTTATTTGTTGCACTGAATGCGTGAATGGAGCTTTGTGGTGCTGGCTCTAGCCTCGGTCGATGCCTACAGTTTTTTGCTGAGATTTCCAAAGAGACGTTTAAAGCCATTAAGGTAAAAACAAGACCAAGCGCTTGGAAACCAAATACCAGCAAAAATTAATTATACTGCTTGAAATGTGATCCAAAACCCTGGGTAACTGGATTTGTTGGGGGGTTTTTTTTGTCTTTTTTTAAACTGCCCAGCTTTCGTCTTCAGACCAGATTTCAGATTGATGCTATCAGAAAGCATTAAAAGATCAGACATGTAGCTCCACACCTGACCAAGCTAAGCCCTAAAAAGAAGCAGTCAGATAAAAAACATTTCAAAAACAATTTGGCTTCCCGGGTAGTGAATCTGATTTAACAGGAATGCAGTCCTTCGGCACAAGCCTGCCAAAGCCTGTCCATAAGTTGGCAGGACAGGAAATTCACCACCGTATGGAGCCATCTATTGTCTGCCGAGGTAACAAGTACAACAAGTAAAGGCACCCCAATCTAAATATTTAAAAGCAGCTTTTTAATGTTTCTTGTTAGTTTGTTATCAACACGCGAGCCACCCAGTTTGGAGAAAATAAGTGGATCCGTCTCAAGTTATCCAAATATTTGTTTTTAATATGTTTGATTTGTTTGATTATGTCTGTGTGCATGTGTGTATGCAAGAGTTGCCAAAATGTTTTAACACCATTGCAGATAAAATTTCACTCTCAAGCAACACAAACTATGCGTCATTTTGTCACGTTTAACTGTGGTGGTGGGTATGTGTGTGTGTGTGTGTGTTTCTTCTGTCCACTGCACATCACAGGAATGGGAAACCAGTGAGTACAGCGACTCTCTTCTGTGTAAACCTTAAACAAGGGTGAATGCTGCATGTCACAAACTACTCGGGGAATGTGGTCATGGTATTGTGCATCTCCCTATCTCAAGCCTCTTCAATCCTGTTGCTTCTTGGGTCTTTGAACAGCATAATCTTCACCCGCCGACCAAACGTCATGTCATCAGTGGACATGGAGGGGCTGTTTTTGGCCCTCTACATGCTCATACGACACCTGCATGTGTCTCTCCCCTCTACTCTCCCAAGTTTTTCAAAACTTGCCCCCATCTGCCCCTGCGTGTCTTAAACATGAACCTTATCCTGTTGTTTATAGCATTTGCCTGTTTGATAAACAGGCCCCCCTTGCTCAACTTTGTCCTTAACGCTCCAATTGCTTGAAATGTGTCCTTTGAAATGTAATGTGAAGCTGCCTAATCCAGATGTTTGTGCCACTGGAGTGAAATCCAAACGTATGAAGGAGAATTAGGTGCATGTTGGTATTTCCTGGGTACACACACAGTTGCTACCTGTTAGCTTTCTAAAATGAACACAACCAGTGACAAGTAAGGTTGATGCATTCTGACTTTGATGTTTAAATGACTTTGATGTTCGATATCACCCATTCTCGGTGCATGAATTAACATGAATCTCCATGAATCTCAATATGAGCAAGGTGAGATGCTACAAACAAGCAGTATGTGAGAGGTGCTTTCACTCCTTCTCTGACTTCAGTGTCTTCTCTTGTGCTGTGCAAGTTATTTTTAACCAAAAGGTTACTACTCTTTAAATAATCCTGAATAATGCAAGTCAGGGGACACAGCTGCATGGATATTATTTTTATTTTCATTCTTTCCTTTCAGTGTATCAGATTATTATTTGGTCTATAAATTCTCCAAAATACAGACAAACCTCTACCGCAGTTTACCAGAGCCTAATAAAATGTCTGACAAATTGCTTTTTGGGGAGGTTTTCAAAAAATGTTTTGAGTTCCAGTTAAGGCCACGGCTAACCATTTACATTGTCTGTAAATCTGCTGATCATTTTCTGGGTTAATCAGTTAGTTGTTTGTTCTATATAAGGCTGGTCAGTGTTTCTGAAAAGGCGGAGATGACGCAATCAAATGTCTTGTTTTGTCCCAAAGATATTCAGTTCATGGTCATACAGGAGAAAATAAACCAGAAAATATCACATTTAAGAAACTGAAATTCCTTGAAAAATGAAGCAAGCAGTTATCCAAATAGTTGGTGATAAATTTGACTTAATAGTTGATCACGAATCAATCAATAGTTAGAGCTCGCTATTAATTTGAGGTAGAGAAAGTAAGCAATATTTGCATTTAAGAGGCTGTAATCATACATCTTAGTAATGAGATGTATGAATCAATGATTGCTTGCATAATTATCATGAAATATTTTGATTGAGTTTCAGCACTACAGACTCGTCTACAGCATCTTCTCCTCACAGTAACCAGACATCAGAATCTTTACAAAAATTCTATTCTTTATACAAATACTGTCTGTGTAATATTTTGTATTTTCAGATTGGTACGCATTAACCTACTCCAGATCACTTTTCAATGAAAACATTGGAGGGGAAAAATCATGCTCTGTAAAGGATCCTCATTTTCCACAGAAAGAGACTGGTGTCAAGTTGAAGATGTACTGAGGAATAGAGTTACAGTCTACACTGTGTATTGTTTGTTTGTCCCCGACAGTAAGAAAAGACGACAGGAACACAGGCCCTAAGATTTACCAGCAAAGCTTTAACACGTTTGACTGGACTTCCTCTTACCACTTCCCCTAAGCACATTTACTTTGCATGCTGTTTTTAATTTAGAAATACTTCCTTTTACTTCAGTTGCTTTAAATGGTATGCAAAATGCGGTGGAGGAAATGATAGTTGACTTAGCTATTGTTTTAAATATACAGTTGTAAGTTTTGTTCCCAGTAGTTTTGTTTACATTGTTCAGCAAATTTACATCACATGAAGTCAAAGTAGTGCCTCCAATCATGAACTGAAATTGGTCTTGTGAATTAAGATGACATTTAAAATCATGGCCATGTGGCTGCTCTACTAATGAGTTGTACAGTATTGAATGTATACCTGTTCAGGTTATATTATATTTCACTGCTTCCTGTGTTTGATATGTGCTTCTAATTCATAACCAGTGACCACAAGCAGTATGCTTTCATGTTTTCTTTTTTACTAAACATAACGCACTTCAGCCAGCCATCGAATGATTCCCACCTTAGCTGCCACCTGCCATTAATCCCTAAAGCAATTTAGACTCTCAGATACCATAGCAGCTCCTTTGGGTTTCCATGACAACAGGTATGAAGCCGACTTCTGACATTAGTGAAGGCAGCAAGAGGGCCACCGCGCACATGTGCATGTGTGTGTGCATGAGAGAGAGTCTCTGTGTGCATCAACCAGTAACTGCAGTGAAATGCAGATAGAAGAGGCCACATCTTAACATTTATTCTGAGATAACAGTAGCAGTGAAGTCTCACTAGTCTGTCTGTCATTTAATGCCGCTCATACACACAATTCGGGATTTAAGTGAGGTGGCTGCACTGATAGGGAGATGATTAACTGCTATTATATTGTCTTTGGCAAAATGGCTCTTGTACTATCGAGAACAATATGTTACATCATCTCATATAGATAGACTATGAAGTTGCCAGGCAGGCAGCAGGAACAGAGGAGGAGTGAGACACGCTGATATGAACAGGGCTATTTTAGTCTTCCAGGTCTTGAGTTATAGACAGTTTCTGGGTTTAGATGATGATAACAGTGACAGCAGGGTCCTCTGTGATCACTACCTCTCTTGAGAGTATGGTGAGGACAAACATCTGAATGTGAACTTCCCTTGAGAAATGAACAAGTGAGACAAAGGATTACCATTGTTGTTGTCCTTCTCTAACTCTTAAAGGTAGGAGTGTCTTATACTCTAACTCTGGGTATAATATTTGATTTGGCACAGGTTGTGAGGCTAATTCCTTAAAACTTGAGCATACACAAGCTCAGTAAAAGTCCCTTTACGAAAGGCTGACATGTTATAGACTACAGCAGTGTATTGCTGCCACGGCAGAAAAAGAAACATGGATCAGTATCATGTTATATTAGGAAAAGGTTATTGTTATAACTAGAGCCTGACTGAAAACATTTACATCAAACATTTACTCTGACATAACCTACACACATTTTTGCCAATGAACCCTCAAATGTGGGTATTAAACACTTATAAAACAGAGGCAGGACATTTTGCAATTTAACAATAAAGTTTGTTATCTAAAATGACACCAGTGCAAAGAGTAAACTTCACTGGGAATTTGTTAGTTATAAATTATTCCAGGGAATTTTCTGCCTCATAGTTTTCATATCTGCACATATCAGGCAACAAGAATATTGATAACGGGAGGGTCACCCGTCACCACTGACATACATCCGTGTGCCAGGTTTAAAAGGGTCTTTGTTTCTACACCACATGTCCATAACTTAGCTGTGTACAGCCTCAGAAGCTTGAAACAAAGAAACTATCTGTACAGAGGAAGCTAAATGAATAAAACACAAAAACAACAGCACAGATAAAAGAAACCAACTAAGAGCTGTCTGGGGTATACTTGAAGTCACCGACTTCTACAGCAATAATCGCATCACTAGAGTGAAACAGTTTACTTATTAACTTTATATAGATATTGGCCATGACTTTGGCCCTTTCTACCATAAATTCCATGACGCTGAAACACAACCACACTGATGTTGCAGATGCAGGATTTGACTAAACAACATTGACCTAGTAATTACCTGTGACAGTGTTTACAGTTCAATGGATGAAATGCAGCCTGAGCCTTGTTCAATACCCCATGTCAGAGGATACGTTTTGTGTGTGAAAATTTTATTGGAGAGGAAACAGGATTAACCACATTCTTAAGTCACCTAAGACGCATGCAACTTGTCTGTTTTGTAACAGACTGACCAAAGTTTTTGCAACATTCTGTTTGTCAAACTGGTTGTTACATCCTTAGTAACTTGTAAGTTTATGAAAGTTTCTCACCCTAACCTTCGAAGTAAAAGTTTTCTTTCTGGCATCATGAAATTTCACTGTCCTAAAGTCCTTCAAGTGTTTCTTATCATCATGTGACTTGCAGCTGCAGGAAGTGCTCTTCTCTAGTACACACCCACAGTGTAAATCCAAACCCTAGCCCAAATACTTGCTACACATACACATAATAATGGTTGCACAGCAATGGGAACAGCAAGTAGTTTAACACATGGTTAATGTAAAGTACTCTGTTTAAAAGACACCTTCTAAATAAACCTGCCTTGCCGAACAATAGATGATACCGGTATGTCAGATGTTTTTTTAAATGCGTTGCATACTATTAGTGTGTCATCACAAGTGGCAAACACTGTAAGAAGTATATATTATAATAGTCAGCCATATAAGAAAAGTGAGCAGCACTAAGTGCTGTATTGGGATGGATTGCAGGGATGGAGGCACTTCAGCAGTTGGTATTAACAAGTGTTTCCTCCTTTCCTTCTTCTTCACTAGTATTGTTTCTGACCGTAACAACAAGAAGATGCCACTGGGTGACGATTGCCATGCCTGGAAAAAGAAGACCACAGATGTGAAGGATCAGTATGACTTCAAAGAGATCCTGGGAACGTAAGTATGTCAGTGCCAGCAGCTAAAACTCCTTGTGTTTCAGCTATGTATGATGGCTATTTTATACTCTGCGAAATATTGCCGCACTTTGAATAGAGGATGTGTGTTTGATGCATTTTGTGTGTATTTGTTAACTGTTGTCTCAGATGGACAAAAGACAGAACATTTGCATTTGTTTTGTTTCTGATCCCGACGCTTTTGTATGGATTGAATGTTTTAAATCATCATTCAAGTATAAGACTTGGGTGTTCTCTGTAAATCTATTTGGTATATTTATGTATATTCATGCTGGGTTGCTGCTGCTGCTGCTGTTCATGTCCCCAGATAAACAGCTCAATGCTTTGGTTGGAACATAAAAGGCTCTAATGTGAACTTGATGTGGTGCGGGCAGATCATGTACTGTATGTGGCCAGGTATTTAGTAATCGTGTCAGTGCAACGGTAGCAACAATGCTCTTTTCCTCTGGCCACTTTATGCGTCTTTACCAGTTTGGTCATTTCATGGCTCCAAACAAATCTGCTAATGCTAAGATCAGAGGAGAGGCACAGATGAGTACATATAAAACAGCTACTTTTGAGCTTTAGTTGAAACACACACAAGGATTTCTTCAAATTATTATAAAACTCTCTGACGTTTAAAAGCATATTAAAACACAATATTTAAAGCAAGTAAAGCTTCTTGTACTGGTCAACTATTTCCTTCAGTACAGGACTCCAGTACAGTGTCTCCAGGATATGTCCTGAGCACTATCACAGAGATCTGGTGACATTTTTCTTTGGGCATATCTCCAAACACACTTTCTCAGGCCAATCAAGAGGATATATTTCAGTCAAGCAAACATTTTCTTTAGAGTGGTCATTGTGCATAGTCTGATACAGTTTAACACATAACCCCGCAGTAAAGTTTCAGTAATGGATAAACGCTGCAGTCTATCTTTGTGAAGCTTCTACTGTTCACTTTTGTTGACTTTTGTTGAGTGTCATCAGAACTCCACTGTTGATTTAACTCCCTGACGCAGTGTCAACAGCCAGCCACAAAGCCTGATACTGAGAGCTGATACTCTGCTGCCTGCATATAAATGAGTGTAGACAGAATATTAACAACGGCTCTTAAGGAAATGCAGTTCACTATGAAACTGCAGCACTAAATATACAGCCACATGAATAACCCCAGAGTTGAGTCACCTCCGACACGAACGTGATACGCTTCACAAAGATGAGAGTTATTGCTGGGCTGCATTATTGGTTTCCAGTTTGATTGTAGGTGTACTTAACGTATTAGGAACTCTCAAGGACTTGACTAGGCATGACTAATCAAACACTAATTTATAAAGCCAATGTGAAAGAGAGAGAGTTGAGAGAGCTCAGTACAGCTCTTTATCTTAAGGAAACACATACAAATGGACAGAACATGAGCAAATAATGAAAACCCATTACCCAATTAAATTGTTTCTATGAGTAACAAATCCAGAGTGATGCTGTTTCTAAGTTGAAAACATGAACTCGTGCGCGAACCTTTCAGTGTTTAATGCAATTTAATGTCTATTGTTTTTTGTTATTAATGTTATCATACAGCTGTGTCTGTGTTGAAACAACTTCATCCAATGTCTTTGTGTTTGTTGTTGATTCAGGCCAAGGTTCATTAGTATGTTGCCAAAATTGTTTTAATCAGACTTGTTTTTTTTTTTGTTTTTTGCTCTTTTCTGTTTGATGAGTCTGTGCTGCGTCTCCTTATTTCTGTGTGTGTGTGTGTGTGTGTGTGTGT